>OY982570.1:11681740-11979604 GCA_963859945.1 Euplagia quadripunctaria | reverse complement strand
ATACCAGTCTCTCACAAAGGTCAAAGTTCCTTAATTACATATAAAAAATATTATTATTATAAATATTATTGATAATTTGAAATATATAAGTATAAATTAATATTGTGATTTTATATCTCAATTTATTAATAACACAAACCTTAACAAATTTGATAAAGAAGAATTTCATTTGCGTTTCTGTGATGTCTACTGTACTAATATGTGCATTAAAACAGCCTTACTTAGATACAAAAATATATACACACATCTATACGCTTTGCTCAGTGACATGTCGGCGAAAGGAGAAAATATACCGTTACCGCCACGCGTGGCGCCACTAAAGTGACGTAGGATTGTGTACCTCTCGTTCGATGTTCCCGTGGCGGTCGAGCAGGAACACAGCGCGGGCGCCGTTGTCCGCCACGGCGAGGCGGCGCGAGCCCCGCGCGGCCGCCACGCACACCGGCTCCACGAGGCGCGGCGGACGCAACGTGCGGAGTGTCGCACCCTCTAACGTCACCTATAAGTACACCCCAACAACTGGTTTACGGATTTGTTGTATAGAGCGTAATCATTAAGTGTGCATAGACGATTATTCCGTAAATATATGTACGCTGTATCAAAAGTTTTAATTTTTTCGTATGAAACGTACCACGTACCACGAAACGGTTTAATTCTAATCTCGAAGTGATTATCTCACTTCGAGATTAGAATTAAACCGTCTCAAATCATTCAGTGTCTCTAACATCAGACCTATAGCGTGCTGCTCGAGAGCGAACATTGCTTCCCTTAGACTGAATTAGCCTCCATCTCTTTTGAGAGTCATGTTAATACAGAGTTATGATTTCCAGTTGACAAGTTAGCGTTTCAACAGTGTATTTAATGAATTTCGTTGGAACATTATTCTGTGTCACGTTTTTTGACTGGCTCGCCACGCTGTTAATTTTTTTGTTAATTGTCTTGACAGCTTTTTACAAGGATATTATTTGGAAATAACTGTGATACTAAACAACAGGGTGTCCTCTGGACGAGGAGGAAGAATGTTGACGATAAGTGGGTCGCTATGCTATTTACATCTGACGTAAATTAAGTTGTTACACCTACAAGAAAGTACTGATTTTCTTGTTTTAAATAAAAATCCAAGACTTAGATTTTTAGCTAGGGCTTGGAGCAATCTATTTCATGTTGCTCAGACGCATTACCCTAAGGATTTTCCTATTAAATAATAATAAATATTTTGTAATATTAAAAATAACCCACCTCTGTGAGTGTTCGAGTTCGCCAATTGACGGCGATAATACCGTCTGCAGTGACCGCAATTCCTGTACAACTCCGGCCCGCTAACCCCTGTAACATTATTAGGTACCTACATCAGATCACGTTTCAACAAGAGAACTACAGATTCATTAATGACATAATAGATGGCTAAGTTTAAAATCATTTCAATCAATACCTACTGTTCCTACAAATGTGTAAGATTTAAAATTGACTGAGTGTTAACACTGTATTATAAGATATATTTTTACCTAGAGGTCGTATCTAATACGTTTCCAATCACGGACAAGACACTGGCAAGAGAGTTTTTACTCCACTTCTCATTAATCCGCTTACTATGATGGTAACGCATGTCACACCGGACGCGCGTGTGTAGCGCTTGTATTGTAATAAAGGTTGTTGTGAATAAAGAATGTACCGTTTCATCGTACTTATAAAGTTTGTAACCACAAGCAGGTCAGGTCCACTCCACAGTGTAGGTATAAAGCTATAGGTACGGACTAAACGTGCCAAAATTCAGTGGACTGCCGCGCTCCAGCAGTTCAATGCTCACTCACGCATCCGGCATCGCGCCATCCGTTCGTATCTAGAGAGAGTTATCAGTACCTAGCATAGTTTTATTTGTTCATCAAAATAGAGTAACAGGCACTTAATTAAATATTCAGATTAATTAATGCTTTAAAAAAAACGAGCCTAACATAGCGGTGTCGTCAGAACAGATAGTTACACGATAGAAAGAGGGGTAACTTCTAGGTGAATATAACTGTAGGTAATTAGCGCTGTGAGACTTAAATTGCGACTTTATTGTGTGGAATAAGAGTCGCTATTTATTTAAATGAATTGGCGGAGTGGAACTTTTGAACTTGTACTATTACGTATTCTGTGCCACAAGCTGAAGAGAACCAACCCTGACAGAATATAGATTACTTACTTATGACAGTGATGCTACTGTCTCTAATTAAAGCAAATAAATTTATGTTATGGAAAATAATAATAATATAGCTACCTTCATTAACAATATCCGTCTTAAAAGCGAACGTCTCATCGTCCAGCACCTTTACTCGCGAGTTGCCTGCATCGAGAACGTATATTTCTCGCCGCTTTGGACATCTGAAATTATCACATATACAGTTACAGTCTTCGATCATATATTCCATTGATGTTTGATTGGCGCTCAAAAAATGGTGTATGCATGGTGCCCCGTGAGCCCCACACTACAGTACGCACCTCCCTAGTGGGACAGGCTAGCTGAGCTGCTCCTTGCCGGTGCCCCGTGAGCCCCCACTACAATACGCACCTCGCTAGTGCGACAGGCTGGCTAAGCTGCTCCTTGCCGGTGCCCCGTGAGCCCCACACTACAGTACGCACCTCACTAGTGAGACAGGCTGGCTGAGCTGCCCCTTGCCGGTGACCCGTGAGCCCCACACTACAGTACGCATTTCCCTAGTGGGACAGGCTAGCTGAGCTGCCCCTTGCCGGTGCCCCGTGAGCCCCACACTACAGTACGCACCTCGCTAGTGCGACAGGCTGGCTGAGCTGCCCCTTGCCGGTGCCCCGTGAGCCCCACACTACAGTACACACCTTCCTAGTGGGACAGGCTAGCTGAGCTGCTCCTTGCCGGTGCCCCGTGAGCCCCACACTACAGTACGCACCTCGTTAGTGCGACAGGCTGGCTGAGCTGCTCCTTGTCGGTGCCCCGTGAGCCCCACACTACAGTACGCACCTCCCTAGTGCGACAGGCTGGCTGAGCTTCTCCTTGCTGGTGCCCCGTGAGCCCCACACTACAGTACGCACCTCCCTAGTGCGACAGGCTTGATGAGCTGCTCCTTGCCGGTGCCCCGTGAGACCCACACTACAGTACGCACCTCGCTAGTGCGACAGGTTGGCTGAGCTGCTCTTTGCCGGTGCCCCGTGAGCCCCACACGGCGAGCGGCGTGGCGCTGGGTGCGATTTGCGCGCGTAGCGGCGAGTCCCGCACGCCGCGAGCGAACACTAGCACGCGCACGCACAGAGCACCCGCGGTCCACGGTCGCATAGTGATCCTGAAATGTATTGCACGAGTTGAGAAAATTGAAATATTAGCGAATCCTTTTCTAAGTCCCCTTTAGTCGCTGTAATCTAAACAAGTATTAGAAATCTAGTGTCTATTTTAAGGGTGCTGTTCCTCAAAAGGAAAAACGGAATCCTTAGAATTACTTTGTTGTCTGTCCGTCTGTCTGTATGTCAAGATCCTTTTTCTCAGGAGCTCATGGACGCATCAATTACCATCATCATTAATACCAAATGCTTATGTCAGCGGTCCCTTGAAGCTTACAAAAATCAAGCTTCTAAGTCAACGCAATCAAAAGATACAGCAATTAAGCCTTTGATTTTAACAAATTTTAACGTTTCGCAGGTAAATCAAAACCTATAGGGTACTTCCCATTGACTTAGAAACATAAAATTAGGTAATAAGCAAGGTCTGACAGCACAAGTAAAAGAAAAAATCCGAATGTCGTTAATTTCTTGTGAAAGTTGAGTTTGTGTTAAATCGATGCATGGGAGAGTATTTTTAGAACTGCAAGTTAAGTTTGTGTTTCGGAAAAGACGAGCAAAAATCTTCGAGAATTGATTCAAGAGATGGATGTACATCTACATACAAGTCTGTTTGCTTACGAAACCCTCGGTGCGCGCCTTAGACTCGCACTTGTCCGGTTTTCTTTTTGTTGAACAGTAATCACTGGCACTACCGGATAAATAATGATTTTTGCATTTGATATCTTAATTGTTGACTACGGTTATAGGCTACTAATGCTATGATCATAAAACGGCTAATGTTACATAATTAAGAGACGAATTAATTTCGGACCACGGGCACACCGAATTTCGATGCATGTCTTGACGAAACGGGTTTCTTCATATCGCTTATATCCTCTGAACTGTTGATCGACTTACATTTAACTTCTGGAAAACATAATCCATAATCTCCCTCAAGCAGCCCTATAATTTTACAGGCATCAAGATGAAAATATTGGAATAATGTGAATATGGCTATATTCTCTTTCTCCTTCAATGTCCTTTTCAATTGTGAATTAAATTAAATTTCAAATAAATGAATCCTTACTATATAATATTATGAATCTGAAAGTAATTCTGTCTGTCTGTCTGTAGACCTTTTATGCCAAAACTACTGAACCGGTTTAAATGAAATTTGGCACACAGATAGTCTAGAGCCTGAGAAAGGACATAAGCTACTTTTTAATGCGAAAAGAGGGGTGTAAGGGGTTGAAAGGTGGGGATGAAAAGTTGTATGGAAGTATCGTCACATTTAGAGCTAGAAGCTTGAAACTTATTTTTTAGGCTGTTGATTCGATATAAATACACTATTCCACGCGGACGAAGTCGCGGGCACAGCTAGTTACCTATAAAGTCCAGTATCGAGATCAGTAACGGAGCAAGGCAGAGGCGCATCGTCTATAGTTGCAGCGGCACTGACCGGGTCTCCGCCGGTACACCGCGCTTCGCCGTGGTAATCCACTGTGCGAAGAACCACTTCCACTTCCAAACCGCAAACACAGCCAGATTCTACAAATAAAAACAAATACACTAATAGCTCCTAAAAATTAAATTAATAGCTACTGTTGATAACATAAAAAATATTTATATATATTTTACAACCAATGACCTATCGCCTGTAGTTGAGGTCAAGGGTTGTGAAAAATGATCCCACTAATATTATAAATGTGAAAGTTTGGATGGATGGAGGTTTGTTACTCCTTCACCAAAAACTACTGAACCGATTGCGATGAAACTTGGTATGTAGAGTAGTATGTAGTCCAGGGTGTCCGGACACTCTCTAAAAATCTGTGGACACCCTCTTCGAGGTGTGAGGTGTCCAAATGTCCCCACCAGAAGACGATGCGCCGAGGAGTCTGCTAAAATTTTTAATAAAAATGTGAATCAAAATAAATTAAAATTAAAATCTTGTTCGCCGTAAAAAGAATGTTTATCGTAATAACAGTTTTTTTTTGTCCTTATGAAAAATATTTTGGACACCCCTTCTTTTTGAGGGTTGTTGCGCCACTGAGTGTATGCAATAGCTTCAGCAGGTCAGGGCCGCATACCTGTACCTCGAACAGGCTGTTAGCGGCAGGTCCGAGCTCTAAGTAAGGAAATATAACTACTAGCTGCGCCCCGCGATTTCACCCGTACGTCCCGATGCCGTGGACATAACGGGATAAAAAGTAGCCTATGTGGTAATCCAGGTGTCCAGCTAGCATCTACATACCAAGTTTCATAGCAATCGGTTCAGTAGTTTTTGAAGTGAAAATTTCTTTAGCGGCGTTGTGCACTTTTTGTGATGGGTAAAAAATGTTAAACTCGCGGACTCGGGACACGTGACCCTGATCGAAAATTTGTAAGACGGAGCCGAGTTTCTTAAAGGACGTACGTCCCGCCAAGGTCACGCACGATGCACGATGCAAAACGATCGTGCGTAGTCTTGACGTACGTCAGAATTATATATATATATATACATTATATACTGCTTGCTGGACTTGCACCACGCGTTTTGTACATACCATAGACTTTACGTTCTAGTATATAAGTTTATGGTAGATACATAGACAGTATATTGCCAATTTGTGGGGAATGCCCAAAAATGCGGGGAATTTCAAAGCGATAGGCAAATTTATGGGGAGACCATCAATGCGAGGAAAATGCGGGGAATCGAGAATATTTAGCCTTATTAATTACATTACGACTTCAGGTTTTATCTCTCCAAACTGTGGAATTTGACTATTATTTTGGGGTAATTTAGGAAAATGGCAATGGCAACGCAGGCTACAGCACCGTGGCCTTGAGCGGACGTACGTCGGCGCACGATGCGTGCGTATGCTACCGTCGGGCACCGTGTCCTCGGCGGGACGTACGTCAGGCACGAAGGTGCGTAGGGCCCTTTATATTAAAAAAAAATATAACATTCGAAATTCAAACATTTATGAGCGGCCAGGAGCGCAGAACTTCCAGTGTACCCTATGTATACATTTAGATATGTTATTACCTACTTTTTATTTTTAACCTAATTATATATATACAGATGTGTGTGTGTTTGTGTATGTATATGCAAATACATTGTGAAGTTATATTTTCACTTCTGACGTGCAGACCTACGACTGACTGTTTTTTTTTTGTGTGAAAGAGCAACAAACATCCATACATCCTCACAAACTTTCACGTTTATAATATTAGTAAGATTTTGCAATGTTCATGACAATTCAACTCACCTAAAGACAAGGTACACAGCCCAGGGAATGTTGTACTAGTTCGAACTCTACCCAGCTCGGCGAGTGCTTCTCCAAACCGCTGTTGAGCGTCATTATGCGCGAAATCTACTGCGAGGAACGCGTTCTCCCTTGGTTCAGCCAGAGCAGCTGCGTCACCTAACCGAGCTCCTAGTGCCGCCGCTCGACTGCTTACTTCACGGACTTCCACTTGTTGTTGGAGACCAGAGCATTCTGCTTCCACCTGTAATTGTATCGCACGTTTCTGAATACGTTTCTCAAATCGTAAACTGATGCAAACTAAAAAATATATCTATCATTGATGCGTATTCAACAAAATTGGTGTTTTTCGTAAGGCAGTAGGTACGATGTTATAATAATTCGCGGTATTAGAACCAGATGAAAGTATCTATAAAAAAGTCAAAAATCGTTTTTTTTTTCTTAATACGGGTCACAAAGTGCTCCTCTATGAAATGCTAAAACGACGTAATTGTAAATGCAATATTTCACAAATTCCAAAATAACAAAATAGCTAAGGAACCACAAGGAACTAGGTAAATTCTCGGAGTATTTTTGCTCTCCTGTAAAATTAAGAAAATGTAGATACGTTCATCTGGTTCTTATACCGCGAATTAAGATGACGTTTATGAAGCCATATCTAAAAGAAATCAAAGTAAGTATTTTTGGGGATTCGATGAACAGCTCTAAAAATGAGACGACTCCCAGAAAGCAATCAAATAGTCTAATAAAAGTATTTGTGTCAGTAATAATCGCAGCAATTTTCGCCCTGAATCAGATAAAGGGAGGCATTCGTGTTTCACGATAAAGGTAACATTTATCAGTTATAGCATATATTAGCATAGTGTTGCACCTCTTGGTGTTTATTTTTACTTAACTTACTTTGGCTTTTTCGGCATCAATTAATTTAAGTTGTTCTTCAAGTAATTTTCGCTTATGTGTAGCGGCAGCTGCAGCAGCCGATTTTAATTCATTATGGCGTTTATCAATTGCTGCTTTCAGATCTGCGAAGTGTCTGTCTATCGCTTCATCAGCCGCTGTCGCAGCCGCTTCGAGACGTCTTAGTTCACTCGCTACTGCATCCCTTGCCGAACCCAGTTTACTGAGACATTCGTTCGCTCTATACAACAGTATTTCCGACATTCTTTTCAATGCTATTGAAAATGGTACGACTGTGTGATCGCAAGGCGTGTCGCTGTGAGGCCCGTCGGCGCAGTGTCTACAAAAAACGCAGTCACACGTTTCACAGAAAAGGAGCTCTCTGCCCGGATGTGAACTACACTGTGGTATCACTTCCCTCCGTTGACGCGCCATTAAATCTAGAAGTTGGTTGACAAGAAACGATGGGGGTAAGGCGGGAACCCCACCTCGGGGTATAGTTATAAGTTCGCGACATATAGGGCATCTGAAACAGCCCGCGTCTCTGGTTTGCGATGCAGCTATTCGTGTAAGGCAATGTAAGCACACTGTATGTGAACACGGTAATAGCTTCGGAGTATGTTCTCCTCCATCATAAGTGCCTGGAAACAAGAAAATTATTACTTTAAAGTACCATACTCCTGGTATAATTTTTTAAGCAAATATAGTATTGCTCTGGAAGAAATTGCTACACATTGAGAAATGTTTTTGATTTTAGCACGCCTTTTCGGGTAATCGTAGGAGACTCATGCTTCGGCACGTACGAGCCTAGGCTAGACCGCAGAGGTGTATGTATGTACATAAACATTTAAATTACCAAATAGAAACCCTATAATTAATGTTTAATTAAAGTTAGGGGTTAAGGTATGTATATAGTAGTATAGTAATATATTCATTTAATCGAAATATGTATTAAATGACATATTTCTTAGAATAGATTTTTCATTGCAACTGCAACAAAACCTGTGAAACTTTACTACTATTTATTTAACTTTAATACTATTAATCAAAACGTAAATGTAATCGATTAGAACTACAGTTAGGTCCGGCGATTAAGGAAAAAGAATATGGTTTCTAATTTCTATAGTTATTTTATGAGATCAATAATTTTTCTCGCGAGAAGATGGTGTGACGAGCCGAGTTTCTGAGTATTCTAATGTAAATTCATCACAATGGAAATCACAGAACACAGTAGATGAAGCACCGGCCATCTCAACAAGTTATAGTGAATTCAATTTACTTGAGAACCACGTCAGAACTAGTATTCCAGAATTAATTTAATTTTTGATGTTACCATGGTTATCTTAAGAAATTTTAAGTTTTTGTGAACATAAGTTTTAATTCCTTGGGGTCCTTGATAAAGCAGCTTTTATTTTAATTTAAAGTGATCACAACGTTAAAACCGTACCTTTATACATTAACCCCTATTTAAAAATAAATTACTGTTGTTTTTCTATACGATAGCATCAACACAAAATATAGCAGTGCAATACGGTGGTTATCATAATTCATAATATTAGTGTTAAGAGAGAACTTTGACAGGTTATCGTAAATTTTTTTCACAAAATGTCTGGTTTTGTTGCAATTGAACCACAAATATTAAGATTTAAAGTTCGGTTTGTGAATTTTTACGGTGTCTGTTAATGTTCTCCTTGTGACACGAGCAGTGTACTAACATAAACACGTGCCGCAGGTGAGGAAGCTCTCGTTAAAGTCTTCATAGTTGATGGAGACGGTCTCGACGAGCGTTGAGCTCATGCTCGCCATCCCGACGCCCAGCCGTGAACTGACACATAAGAACACATCTTTATGTACCTATCAATAGACACTAAAACGTCTAACTACTTTCATTAATGCTTTGTAAGGGTAAGCAAAGTATCGTGTTTTCATGAACTTTTCTTACGCCGATCCTAATACGATGCGCTGGGAATAGTAATAGTGGAGCAATAAACTGGCCTATATTTATGGATATAGAAATCATTAGAATCTCATCATGAAAATAGAACAATATGGAAAGGTATGTGTGGCTTACCACTCTTTTAGTTCACGAATAATCCAATGACTGAATATTCGTATATACGTTGAATATTAAATCACTATGTAAAAACACTACACCATCTTACTAGGCTGAAATAGAACGGTAGCGACGTTTCATGTGCCGCGGAACGATAACACTACAAAATGTGGCTTTGCTTTGAGAAAAAAAAAGTACAGATTAGGTACGTAGAAACATTTGGCAGTTAAGCAGCTGAGACCAATTTGCACGTGTTATATCCGGGATTTTATTATAAATTGCGGATTACATACGGCTTTTATGATTTCGGTTATAAACATAGGGAATAAGCATACTAAAATAACAATAAAGTGGGTATAGCAGCTTAAAGTATATGAGGAAAATTAACATAATAGTATGTAATAAGGAAGGAGTGTACTAAGTAACAACGAGCAATTTATATAGGGATGTGTTGTATATACATTTTAATTGGGTACAAATGTAGTAGCATCTATCTATACTTAGTTGTGGCAGGCATTTCATCTATTGATTTTTGTTTCGTATAATTATGTTTTGTGAAATTACATCCATTTCATATTTGGGAAGTGATAATATAGGTACTATTGTTACGTTATATTTTTTTCGGTTCACAAGTTCGAACCCACCCAGTAGACTATGTTTTTGTACTCCCCTTTGTGAAAGATATTTTCGCATCAAATCATACCCAATCGATGAGTTATTTCATCTAATAACCAGATGTGAGGACTTGCATGTCGTCAATAGCAGACGGATACCTACATTTCTTCTAACGTCAGAGGTTCGAATAAACTGTTTTTTAAATCAATAAGTTTCATTTATTTATCACATTGTTATGCTTAACTATTTTGTTGTTGCCAGGGTGCGTACCATGGGGTAACGCACGTTCTCATTTTCTTCAGCGGAGATATTACTCAGGGTTCTTAGGCATAGAGACTAGTTATGGCTCTGCGGAAGAAAACTACGCACATGGCATGTGAAAAAGCTACGTGATGGTGAAATGTACTTTCCTTTAACTAATTAAAGGGTAACCAGGACTTGTCTCGGAAGGTCTGGTGTCAGAGACATAGTCAATATTTAATGTCAATTCGACTCTAACGAAAAAAAATTCGAATGGAGAACTTCAACCTTTTTTGAAACCCTATTTTTGCCCTGACTTTGTATTGTACCTATTTATATGGCTAGCGACAATATAACCATATATATATCAATATCATCTGTTATGTTATCCCTGAAACTTGACACATATCCGGATCCTTGAAGTGGTTTGGGATCTTTAGAATTGGCAATGCATTCTACAAGATTTTGTTTGTTACTTTTTTGTACAGACAATATGGTTTTGTAAAAAATAACTCATAAAAGTTGTGCAATTTTTTATTTAATTATTGAACAGCTTACATAATTTTATTTTAAATAGTTGCAGAGATTTGTTTATAACAACATTCCAAACAAGGATTTATGATCTTTGACACTACAATGTTAATACGTGGGAAAAGAATATAAGTGTAATGGAATTTATATGTTTAACATGTAATTGCTTTACCACATATTATTGTGCATTTGAATATAATGTGAGTAGAGACTAGGGCTGCCATCACTTAAATTACCGACGCCGGACAAAAGTTTCAAAAACCCCGGATCGCAATTTTTTTCCAGGACATTTAAAATAAATTATAAGAATGCAGTTTCCATTTACATTTTTTTATAATTTTGTCAACAGTTTGTTAATGATTCATCTAACAATTATAATTTTCCCCTCACAAAGAGTGTCCAACTTTAGAAAAACGCGGATGCTCCCCGGACGCCCTGTAAAATAGGACAAATCCGGGGAAACCCGGACGGATGGCAGCCCTAGTAGAGACAATAGCATGGTGTACATATTCTATTGCACAATTATATTGAACAAATATTTTCTAAAGCAACAACAAACCCGATAGCTTTTATTGCACATTTATAAGTTTCATTACATTTGACTGTACATGGCTATTACAAGACAATGTCCACAGAACATCAAAATTCATGATTCACTAATCAAAGCAGATTGCTTCTGATTTGTGCCATTGTCTCCAATTGACCTAATTATGTAATTGTTTTGACATTCATTACTCAAGGCTATTAAATGAATTAAAACTGCTAATTATTTGTTAGTGACTTAGTTATTCGCTAGGGACTTAGTTATTAACTACTAATTTGAATTTATAAATACTAGATACCTACTTTATTATGAATAACTATTGTTTTATTTATAAGCTAGGTGTTGCCTGTGGCTTCAATAGCAGTAATGAAGATTTTGTCAATCAAGTGAGGATTTGTTTTAGGAACAATACTTTTTTTTCTGGATGAAAGGTACCAAAATTTTATGATGATTGGTTAAGTTGTTAAGGCATGAAAGTTTAACAAACAAATTCACACTTGCATCCTACTAATATTATAAATGTGAAAGTTTGTGAGGAGGTCTGGATGTTTGTTACTCTTTCACACTAAACCAAATCCTTGGCACATTTCTTGAAAAATCGAAATCCTTCCCTTGCTAAGTTCTTTCGCTCTTGTAATTGCTTGTAAAACACACACTGTGATACCTTTTCAGAATCTACACGAATTAGACATCTTGTTAAGATAATGGGCAATTATGCCACAGCACTTTTTTTCACAGTCAAAGGTTAAAACTCCACGTAAAGAAAAAAATACTAAAAATGCTTGAAATGTTAATTTTTAAAGTGTTTCACAGTGGTTCACACCAACAATGGTAACTAAATAAAATAATACAAGTCTCTAGGAGTACGATACAAAAAAAAACTAGCGAGAAACACCTTCATTTGTTGAAATGGCATCAGAAGGAATGAGCAAAGTAGCAGAACTTTGAAACAATACAAAAGTGGTCACCATTTTCACATCGTTGACAACCAGGACATGAAAATGAGATTTTCTTATAGCCTGGCACCAGGGCAACCGCAAATTAACGGTTTATCCATTACGACAGACCCTGTATATAAGCCTATATATATTCAGGTCTCCAGCTATGTACATACAAAGTTTTATCGCAATTGGTTCAGTAGTTTCTCACACATATGTATGAGTTTGGTGTATCTATTATCCTTCACAGACGGATGGACGGAAAGCTGCATAGAGAAGTAGATAAAAAGTAAATTTAAATACTTGCAATATGTTAGTAATATTGCAAGTATTATCAACATGTCATAATTATCATTTCATTAACACAAAAGTTGGTTATTATTTTACAAGTGGTCATATGAATGAGGCTTGCAGGAGTATTTTTAGGACTAGTAATTGTTGGGGTTTCCTAGCTACTAGAGCACTGTGTAGTTTTAGTTGGTTCAAGTCACACATAGCGTGATCGCTATGTGTGACCCACCCTTGTGCAATACCTGTTATATTTGCAATTGCCAGGAAAGACAGACCTTTAAACTGAATAAATAGCACTAAGAAAGACTTGGTATATTTAAAATATATATATGTATATATATATATATTTTAAAAAAAAAGTTATAAACATACAACTACATACAATCTTCTGCAAATGAAGATTATTATAACACTGACAATGCTTGCTTGCATTACATTTGTATAATGCACACACATACACTATCTTTGATAAATATAATGTAAACAGAGCTAAACAACAGGCAACAATGTTGAATAAAAATAGGCTATCATACTATCCCGTAACATGTTTAAGGACAAGATAAGCTGATAAAGCAATAGGAAGTATCACATACCATAGATTACACAGTTCATTAACCTTTTGTAACCAATTTTTTTTTTAACCTTGTGGTAGCTAATGCAATCATCCCCTAACAATAGGCTGCAATCACACACACTCAATGAATATTGTGTGGGTCCTGTATCTTATAGAATAGTAAATAAAATTAATTTGGTTACTAATACTTTGAAGTTTTACTATGTTCATATTTTTAAGTTATTTTATTTTTACTAGCCACCCGGCCATGAGTTACTATGGTTAAGTAATTTGCAATAGAAACTATTGTGGCTATAAATTAAGATAAAAAATATCCTATCCCTCAAGTAGGACCAAACTGCACACAGTTTGCAAAGTTTCATAAAAACGGGTTAATAGTTTAGGAGTTCATTGTGGACAAACAAGGTGACACGAAATTTTTATATATTTAGAAGATAGATATATTACTTATTAAAACTTAGACTACAAGTGGATGTTTTTAATTTTCTTACTTTAACAAACCAGTATAAACATTCATCAAAAAGTTGCAATGCAGTTATACAGTAATTTTGTTATGCAATAATGATCAGACAACTGTTTCTGTAGTAATATCAAAACATACAGTGTGAACAAGAGAGTGCAAAATAATGCATCATTATCAAACATCTATTTATTTCAGATAACTATGTAAATATGTGAATAATAAAATATACTTTTAGATAACTATACATGGAGCAACACTATGCAGTTACATTCATATTATAAAGCTTAAATGTTTGTATGATTGATCACTCTACCCCAAGAATCTCTTATGATTTTGAATAACTCTTTTAGCATTAGAAATAGTGTGTGATAGTGTAATGGAGAGAGTCATAGGCTACTTAGCATCATGCTACAATCCCCAGGTGTAGAGCAGTGAGCACACTATAAATGCTGCTGAAAGCATGAGGCACTGCTAGCGTAACTATAAAATATTACTTACAGAAAGGAGCAACAATACATGGACGTGACAACAGGAACAAATTACGAAAGTGCAGACTCTAATTTAACATTACACGCCGTGACAGACTAACTATATGACTTCTTTAGATAAATTGAACGCGTAATTTGAATGAAAAGTGATCGAAAACATATTTTAATAACACGTTCGCAGCTTCACTATCAGTCTCTCTTGTAAACACACACTCGCGTTGACTATGCACAAACGTACACATTTATTCGAACTATAAAATAGATGCTTCAAGCTACAAATATCTTAACTGAAATGTAAACTTAAAAGCTCTTTCGTAATCGATCGATATAAACGAAACTATTCCAATGACAAAGGAACTTCATTACAATATTATTTCGGCCGATGTATCATAATCTTCTACAGTATAACTTTAGCATAATTTTTATTATACGGTTATGTTGTTTTATTTACCATTTACATATTTAGATAAAATATTTTACCAAATATTTATCTAAATAACTATTTTGTATATCGACCATTAACCTCACATCACCTAAACATTTTGAACTGTCAAACGCTAATGTTGTACATGTACCTGTGTAAAGTATATCGATGATTTCAGTTATCAGTTTAATTCTTTCGTCTCTAGTGTTTTATGTTCATCGTATAAATAAATATATAGAAATTTTTTTTCTTAGAAACCAAATTTTTTTACCTTAAACATGTACTAAACTTTACTGTAAGGATACTGTGGATTGAAGGTTAGTAATAACGAACTTCAATCTATATTATTATTGTCAGCGAATTATTTTATCGACTTACCACAACACTAAGTAGCATTGATAAAAGAAGAAGAGAGGATATGCTATTATTTGAATATTACATTTCCATTAACACGAATAGCATGTAAAAAGCAAAAGAATTTATTAATCTATTTTTCAATCGTGATAATATACGTTTGTATAAAGAGTTTAATAATGATAAACTTCGATAGTCAATAAGCTCCACCTTGAAGTCACTTTTGTGACACGACACCATTTTCGGGTTGCATAGTTAGGGATAGTCCATTAATCACGTGATGTTTTTTAGCGTCTTTTTAAACTGAATACACGTGATATCTCACTAAACTCCTCTCCCCCTTGTGATTTTTTTCTGAACCCCCTCCCCCCTTTTGAGCCTCACGTCATTAATGGATGACCTCTTACTGGTAGTTCATCTGTCATCGAAAGCATTCTCCGGAGCTTATTTCCAATTTTAACAGTGAAATTTTTCAATTTAGGTGCTTGTTGTGGTATTGAAGGGACTAATAAACAAAAAATTCTCGTAAATGGCAAAGTGTTGGATTAGAGGATGGAGTTCAAATTCCCGTAAAAATGACAGAGAATTGTCAACTTTCAGGTTAGTTATGGTTTTCTCCGTATTCCATGTATATTTTTGTCGGAATTATGTGTCATGTCTATAATTGGAAATTAAGATTGGTTTTTAATGTTATCTAGATTATTATATGACTACTGTCAACTAAATTATAACAAGTAAAAATATTTGATATGTTTACATCCTTAATATTTGATTTGATAATATAGATATAAATAATTATTACCTTCAAACTATAGTCTACCTATTATTAGTAAATTTAAACAGAAGTAAATAGTGTATTTACATTTGATATTAATGAATATCTAAATTTTAAATTTGTTATAAAATAGATCGAACGTAACGGTATTTTGTTCCTTGTTTTAGAGGTTAAGTAGAGGTAAAGCCTTATTGTGAACGAATATGAAACAACTGATTTCATACCAACGAGACATCCTGATGAACTCTCTATCACTACTTTGTTGACTGTTCATCGTGCATAATCGAAGTTTAGTTAAAGACTGTTTTTACAGAAAGTTAGTTTAAGATAAATAAGAACGATTACGTTTGCACCAAATTATTTGAACTTCATTTAGAACACAGCGTTTTTTCCAAATGAAAACACTCGTTAAATACAACTAACAGGGAATACTATATTTATGTAGCAATGATGGGGTTGGGGTTAGTACGAAGTTCATGGGAACCAAATTTTTAAATATTAAGTTCTTGTAGAAAGACTAAAAATGATTCAGTCAGCCATAGAACGTCCACTGTTGGACGTAGGCATCCCTAATGAAGACCAAGAAGTACATGTAATTAATATTATTTTTCATCATCAACACTAAAAATATGTACTAACACCATGACGTAAAAGCCCTCTATTATTGCTCTTGAAGTCGTAATGTAATTAATAAGGCTAAAAATTCCCGATTCCCCGCATTTTCCTCGCATTGATGGTCTCCCCATAAATTCCCTAATCGGTTTGAAATTCCCTGCATTTTTGGGCATTCCCCACAAATTGGCAATATACTGTACATGTAAAGGGTGGAGTGAAAATTTTTGACGTGACAACGTCTTATAAATTGGTTTGCCGGGTGACACTTCAAGAAACTGCGTTACGCTCCGCTCACGTTATGCGCTCACAATGAGAGCGAGTGAGAGGCACGCGTCCCTTCCACTCGGGCATGGTTAGCCCGCCTAA
This sequence comes from Euplagia quadripunctaria, assembly GCA_963859945.1. NCBI lineage: Eukaryota > Metazoa > Arthropoda > Insecta > Lepidoptera > Erebidae > Euplagia > Euplagia quadripunctaria. The sequence continues at coordinate 11,962,921 of OY982570.1, read as the reverse complement.
GAGCGAGAGAGACAGACATAAAATGTTTTAAATATAATTCTTTGTATAAATAAATGTTTTAAATTGTTACTATTATTTCATCCTTCTTCCTACTATACGAATGAATATTCACATTAAAATTATTTTACCACTCAAAGTCGTTGTCACGTAAAACTTTCGCCCGTATACCGACTTTACAGGCAACCAATTTTTTTTTTTCATATTCGTTTCGGAATACCTGTAAAAAGTTGCTGTTATTGTTCACAAATGTACATACAAAATTTTACTTGGCACATGATAAATTTAGAGGTGCCCCCAACATCATGAACTTTAGAGAAATTCGAAAAATTTTGTCAAAAAACACCAACGTCTAATATTGTCAAATTAACGCTAAATCATATTCTGTGTGTTCCGTTCCGTTGGCAACTGTTTAACCTTGAATAGTGCGTGGGTAGGTGGGAGGGGGGGGGGGGGTTGAGGCGGGAGGGGTGATTTCTGTCTTAATAAAAGCTGTTCCCGGATCCCTCCTATTTAAGGCGCAGTACGGCACACCGTGTGGTTTTAGTCGGTTCGATTCCGACACACCGCCCCATTGAAAACCCCGGTGGGGTGACGGCCGAGGGGGTTTCCATAAGCACAAAAAAAAAAGGGAGGGGTGATTTCACTGCACTTGTCAATCGTTGTCAAACGTTGTTCGAACGCCATTAAGTGCGCGCGTATTATTGTTATTCTACTTGTGAGAAACATTGATTTTAACTACTGCCGTCAAGAAAATAAGACTCATGTAAGTAATATTTTTAATTTCCTGTTCACAGATTGTCGATGACACACTATTTTCGATAAAATTTATACCTATTATTTCTCTTTATTACAGTCAAATGTCGCAAGTCAAAACACGAAAAGAGACATGTTGTCCTGTGTTTGGTTTGCCGGAGAAGTTATCAGTGTCTCAATTACCAACTTATAATGCTGTTATGAAAAATTACTTATTTATTAAATATGAATTAAAGCTTGACAAAACAAAGAAGAGCCGACAGTTCATGATATATCCCAAAGATTGGCTACGGAAATTTTAGATATCTGGCGAAAAGCGTCGCTTCCTACTGTCAGCTTTAAGAGAGTACTACAACTTATTCGATCTTACCATGACAAATATAGAAGCTTACTAAAACCTTATCAAGGCCGTCAAACGAACAAGAAATATCAACAGAGGAAACAGAGAAAATAAATGAATTTGTTACTGAGTCCCAACGGTTATTTGATGTTTGCAGTTGCAAATGCAAAGTAATCTCAGAGTGTAATTGCTCAAAAAAGACAGCCGTATTCCCAAGGAAGAAGTATATTTTTTACTTGATCAAAGAACTACAAGAAAAATGATGATAGGCGGTGTAGATTTGGTTGCGACTGTGAAAAATATGAAACAATTAAAAAGGCAAGAAAAAGAATTACTGCGTAACAAAGAGGTAATGGATGGATATTGCCTGATGACTTAACTACCGAAAGCAGCAGTTCAAGGAATAATAGTGTAGCTTCTAGTCCTTATCAACCGCCAAAACAAGTAGCTGCTCCGCCACCAGTGAAAAAGAGATTAAATTTACCATCATTAGCTCTCGTCTGCGATCGTACTGGAGTCTCTGACAGAGCAGCTGCTATTATTGCTTCTTCTGTGTTAAAAGATGTTGGTATTATTACATCAAAGGATCCAAGTGCTGTCATTGATCGTTCAAAGTTGCGCCGAGAAAGAACGAAAGTCAGATCAGCATTACACGATGCAGATCGCAATAAAAGTATACGCGGAATTTATTTTGATGGCAGAAAAGATAAGACTTTGGTTAGTATTCAGAAGGAAGGCAAATTTCATAGAAAAAGAGTAACAGAAGACCATTAGGTGATTTTATCTGAGACAGGAAGTGATTATTTCGGGCATGTTACGTGTGAGTTGGGAACTGCTAAAGGAATTGAAAGTACCATAATAAATCATTTGAGAACAAAATCGGTGGAATTGGATAAAATAAATGTTATTGGTTGCGATGGTACAGTCGTGAATACAGGTTTCAAAGGAGGTGTTATTCGTTTTATGGAAGAAGAACTTAAAAAACCATTACAATGGTTTGTCTGCCAGTTACATTCGAATGAGTTACCATTGCGACATTTTTTATTGCATTTGGATGGAAAAACCACAGGGCCTAAATGCTTTTCAGGCCCTATTGTATCTGAATTACAAAAATGTGAATCAATGCCACTTGTTTAATTTACCACCATTCCCTGCATATTATCTGAAGTCGCTAGAAATGACTTGAGCACCGACCAAAAATATCTCTACGATGTGATGACAGCTATCAGCACTGGCATTTTTTCTCCCAATCTAGCTAATATTACACCCGGACCACTTAACCATTCTAGATGGCTTACTACAGTAAATATAATCTTAACATTATATGCTACTAAAACAGACCCCGACGAAAATTTAGTGATATTAGCCACTTTCGTAATGAGAGTTTATGGTCCAATGTGGTTCACAATAAAATGGTATCCTTCATGTACAAACGGAGCTAAGCACCTGTGGCAAACAATTACCCTAACTCGATATTTGAATGTGCCTTTGAAGAAAATCCTTGATAAGGTAATCTAACGAAATGGATATTTTGATCACCCAGAAAATATTCTTATTGCTATGCTTGGAGACGACAGAGAAATCATACGTAAACTAGCAAATCAGCAAATTTTAAAAGCAAGAGCAGGGAATACTCTAGGGCTTCGAACATTTAAAGTGCCTGCTTTAAATTTCGATGCTAAAGATTATACCGACTTAATTACGTGGCAAGACTGTAAGATAACTGAGCCACCTCTGATTTCCAATTTATCTGATGAAGCCTTGAAAGAGATTGTCAAAAGCGGTTTGACTACATGTCAGAATATTAAAGATTTTCCGTGCCATACCCAAGCCGTAGAGCGCTGTATCAAATTGGTGACCGAAGCTTCAAGTGCAGTTTGTGGAGAAAAAAAACGAGACGGTTTCATAAGGGCAAGACGGCAAGACTAAAAAAAACAATTTAATACCAAATAATCTTCTTATTTCTGATTTTTTTCATTCCTTGATAATATATATATATATATATTTAAATTTTTCTTGATTACAAACATTAATACTACTAACCAGGCTTTTATTTAACGCATCACAATGTAGTTTGTTTTATAAGGGACAGGAAATCTAGAAAAATACTATCATTAGAAATTAGATCAATGTTTTTAAAAATTTAGTATTTTTCTAATTTTCAATTGGGTTGGGGCACCTCATAACATCAAGACAAGTAAACAATCTTTTGTATGCTGAATTTATTCATTAAAAGGCAACTTTGTATTACTATTCCATTAAAAAAAAATTAAAAAAAAAATTTTTCATACATTATCACTCCACCCAAAGAGCTATAATTACTATAGAGGGAACGTTTTAAGTAAGAGCACAAAACATATCTACGGCGTCGTTCTCACTAAGGCGTCAAGTCCATAACACAAAGTGAGATAGCAATAAATGTCTTGCGTCAGTTTCAAATGCAACGCGCCGTTTGTTGATTTTCTGTCTTCCAGCTGTACATGTTGCCGTGTCGAATGTTTTTCGTAGAAAACATTACAGAAACTTATTGTTTTGTGCTCTAGATAAAACAAAATGCCTACATTTTGTGCGGCTACAGGCTGCAGAAGCCCGATGGGCGTTTTGACCGAATGCGGTCAAAAAATATCTTTCAATCGGTAAGTCATACTCAGTAAATTGATAATTATCAGCCACATTACTCTTTATTAAGATTTGTAAAGTATGCCAACCTGTAACTGATCGTTATGTTCAACAATGACACACCTATTAATTCTGTTAATTACTATTAAAATTTACTTTGAGAAGAATTTAGATAAGAATAGACCGCGATTGACGTTTTATGTACCCGTATAGTGTTGTAACTTTGATCACGTAAACATATCGATTTTTGAAAGGGTACTTATCAATACGTATGATTACATATTTGCAACAGTGCCAATAACAATGAGGGTAGCAAATGTAGCAATTAATGGTACTAGAATAAGTCAAAGGGAACGTCTGAATGTTTTTGTGTTTGTAAATTGAAAATCTTCTACAATATTAACACTTCGAGGTTATGAGTGAATTACTACAATCCTGAAACTCTCAAACTTTTCTTGTTGTAGGTTTCCAAAAGACGCAGAATTAAAAGAAAAACGGGGTAGAAACATGCAACGAGGAGAGTGGAATCCTTCTAATTTTGCTCGGTTGTGTTCACTACATTTTGAGTATTTTGCATTCTTATCGTGAAGGAACATCAACCGTTGGGCCGAGGTCCGCCAGGCATGATTACCTAACCTGATCATTCTCCATTTGTGTTGGAGAGACATAACACCCGTTCCTCCGCAGTGGTGACCCCGACGTGATTGGAAGCCGCCCATAAAAAGCAGACCAGCAACATTATCATCGCCACCGTCGTATAAACTCCTACAGCAACAAGCGGTAATCAAGGCTCAGCCAGCCAGCATCATCGGCCTCAACAGGGATACCACACGCCTGCAGTGACCGCTCCAGCCTGATTACCCCTAAGTACTAAACCTGCATCGCGCATATGTGCACTCATGAATGAATGTGTTCTTGGTCCATTGTTATTTATACTATATATTAATGACACTCCTAATAATTATACTCTTGACATCCTATCTACAATTAAATGAACAAATACTTGGCTAAATGAAAATGACCTGCATGTAAATTTGATCAAAACTAAATATTTCCAGTTTAGTACATATATGGTAAAAATCAGAATGCCATCAATACAACCTATGAAGTAAGAAGAATACAGTATGTGAAGTTGATGTGACAAAGTTTCTCGGTATTGTGGTAGACTGGTACTGTAACTCGCACATCAACCACGTTTGTAGCCTTTTTGCAAATAAAACTTGAATTTAATTGAATTCAGAGTTCTCGCGCCGATTAGTAATATAGATACAACATCCCAACATCGACCGTTGGGCCGCGGTTCCGCAAGGCCTATCACCTAGCCTGGTCGGAGGATCCTCCCTTTGTGTTGGAGGGACACGACACCGGTTTCTCTACAATATTATTCATCTGATCCAATATTATTAAAAACAATTATTAGATAAATGCATTTTTATTTGTATCTACATGATGAGCAAAGGCTCTCCTAATGTACTACATATACACCTAGTGGGGTAGTTCGTCGCGAACCTCCTCGCGAGTCCTCGAGATTTCACAACTTCACATTTTATCTTATAAGCTATGAAGCCTAAAATAAGAAACAGTTTTTTTTTTATGTAGAAATAGAACCCTTTCATTTGATAGTACCAATTTAACTTTATTGTCTCGCATTGTAAATTTTAACCCAATTTTTGAGTCGTTACATCCTAAAGATCTCAATAACCCCCGAACAGATTTCACATGGCGCCGGATCGTTAATCCAACGCAGTGTTACTGGCCCGCGAGCTAGCAACAGATTTTCATGACCAATTGACCCTCTCGGGTGAAAACTCGTAAAATGCTTCAGAGAGTTGTATCATGAAGCCTCATGACCGTCAGCTGTGGTTCCGTCGGGGGGTGGAGGAGCAGCAGCCTCCCGCGCACGTAGAAAAAAATATTATTTTTAGTCGTTTCCTCCCAATTGAAAATTGTATCAAATTTTAGCTAACCCAATATCTTGTAGAAAAAGAAAAGTCAGCTGACTATAGAGTGGTGGATTATACGTCAGCTAGTCAAATGAACGTGAAATAAGTATATCCTTATACGTTCAGTGATTTCCTCTCAATTGAAAATTTATCAGATGACATTTTAAATGCTATTGTGAATAAATAAAAATGTGAGCTGGCTGTATCTCGGTGGAAAGATTGTCAGCTGAACCCCAGGTGTAACGCAGGAGCCAGACAGGAGCATCTATCGCCTATTTAAATGCAGCAGCTGAAGAGTTTTCCGTCGGCCTACGGCCAGCTGATTCTTTTTGTAACTTACAAATTCATATTTACAAGCAGCTTACGAATTTTCATCCGAGAGGATATGACGTATCTAAAGTTGTTCGACATTATGCTCCATACACTAACTGAAAGATATAATTTTATTGTAATGTTTCGAATTAAACAATATTCTTTATATTATAGATACTTAAAAATTGATAAAAATAGAAAGAAATAAATACTGTGATATTTAAGTCAATTAATTTATTCTACCCGTCGATTTCTACCCAGTCATGGTCTGAAGGTTCATGAGTGGTTGAGACTTTAAGGTGTGCCTGAGACCAAATATTTACGTTGTGTAATAGGATCTTAAGATGTGCCGTAATACAAAGAATATTTATTTATTTATTTAAATCTTCACGCACAATATGTACAAAGGCGTCCTTAATGCCGATGGCATTCTCTACCAGTCAACCTTGGGGTGGTGGAGAAATCTTATAAGGTAGGTGCACAGAAATCACATTAGAAATAATATACTGTTAGATCAATACAAATTACACACAGTACATAAACAGGAGTACACACTATTACTTACATAATAAGTAAAATAAAATTATGACAATATATATATATATATATATATATATATATATATATATATATATATATAAATGCATACATTATATTTGTACACTATGAATGCCGAAATACAGAGTCGAGTAACTAGCGTCCAACTCATTCAGTCATCTCATTGTGAAGGAGATCACGAACTTTCTTTTTAAATATGAAACGGTTTGTGGACATCCCGATTTCAAGAGGGAGTGCATTCCAGAGGAGATCTGATTGAACCTAGAAAGACGAGTTTACGAAGTCGGAGTTGTGAGAGGGACATAAGAGAAGCAGATTATTTTCTGAACGGAGATTTCTGTCATGATTAGAGGACAAGAAGCGGAAGTAGGGAGCTAGGTAGGAAGGTGAAGATGGAGAGTTGAGAAAAGAAAAAAGAGAAGTCAGTGCTCGCAGATTACGGTGCTGGCGAATAGGTGGCCATTTTAATTGGGAACGTAAAGCAGACACATGGTCATACTTGCGAAGATTGAAAATGAATCGAATGCAGTTATTAAGAAGACGATCTAATTTATTAAGAAGGTCTGCATTCAGGTCAAAATAACACATATCACCATAATCTATAATAGGCATAATTAGGGATTGCATGAGTGTAGTTTTAGTTTTAGGGGGCAGGAAATTCTTAAGACGATACAGTGTTCGCAGGGTACCAGTTACTTTTTGACTCACGTGAGTAACTTGAGCTCGCCAGTCAAGAGTCGAGTCAATGAGTAAACCCAGGTTCTTGACCACTGGACTTAGAGGTATACTTGAACCATTAAAGACAACTGGTGAAATTGACGTAGTATCCAGCCTACTTATCATCTGTCTGCTCCCTACGATCGCCTGACATTTGGTAGGGTTCACAAATAAGCCAAACCACGACGACCAGCATTTTATAAATTCTAAGTCTTTGTTCACTTCGGCGATGGCTTGTGATATGTCTTCAACCCTTGCTTGAGTATACAGCTGCAAGTCATCGGCATACAGGTGATACGCACATTGAAGGTGTTGAGTGATGAGATTGATAAAAATTGAAAATAGTGGTGGAGATAGTATTCCGCCTTGAGGGACGCCAGCGTGGAGATCACACCAACTCGATGACAAGTCATCAATGCGAACACACTGCTGTCGCCCCTGAAGATAGGTAGAGAACCAATCCAGTGCCTCCGAAGAGAACATAAGATATGAAAGAATGGATAGCAAGACATCGTGACTGACAGTATTGAAGGATTTCGAAAAGTCAACCAAGGCTAGTACTGTAACCTTGGTATCTTCCATGCCCTTCCTAATATCGCCAGTCACTTTAAGAAGAGCGGTAGCTGTGCTGTGACTGGGCCTGAAGCCAGATTGCAGCGAAGTTTATGTCGGTATACGAACTGTGAGAGTTGCTTGTGCACACAGGCCTCAAGCACCTTAGATAGAAAGGGAAGAATAGAAATAGGTCGAAAGTGGTCAGGACGAGAGGGGTTATTATTTTTAGGCAAAGGGATGATGTAAGCCTTACGCCAGAGGGAGGGGAAGGTTCCAGAGTCGAGGGAAAAGTTAATTATATGAGTGATTCCTAAAAGAATATGGTCAAGGATAGTAACAATCATGCGACGACTAATGCCATCATGGCATGAATGGACAGAATAATCTTCTTGATGTCCTCAGAAAGCACCGGAGAAAATTCAAAGGAGTCAATAGTGGGACTGGTGAGGTTGGCTAGGTAGTTCAAGGTCTGACACTTGGTTTGATGATCCAGCGTAGTTGTAGATGAGAAATGATGGTTGATATCATTCAAACCAATTACCTTCGGAAACTCAGGGCGTTGCTGTTTATTGGCAAAAAACCCAACGTACCAAGAAATTTCCAGATACCGGAAGACGAAGAAGACTCTATATTTTGAAGAATGTGAATATTGTTTGAATCGAAACATTACAATAAAATTATATCTTTCAGTTAGTGTTTTGAGCATAATGTCGAATAAATTTAGATACGTTATATCCTCCCGGATAAAAATTCGTAAATATGATCTTTTAAGTTACAAAAAATCAACTGGCAGTATGCCGAGTCGGGCTCCTGCGTTACACCTTTCAGGGTATCAGCTGACAATCTTTCTACCGGGATACAGCCAGCTGACATTTTTATTTATTCGCAATAGCATATAAACTGTAATCATCTAAATTTTCAATTGAGAATAAATCACTGAACTTATAAGTATTTATTTCTTTCACATTCATGTGACCACCTGACGTATAATCCGCCACTCTATAGTCAGCTGACTTTTCTTTTTCTTTAAGATATTGGTTTAGCTATAATTTGATACAATTTTCAATCGGGAGGAAATGACTAAAATAAATATTTTTTTCAACGTGCGCGGGAGGCTCCTGCTTCTCAACCCCCCGACGGAGCCGCAGCTGACGTTCACGAGGCTTCATGAAACAACTTTTTAAAGCGTTTTACGAAGTATCGCCCGAAAGGAAATGACTGATGAAATTTGTACCTGCCTCGTGGACTATACCGTTTTAGCGACTTTGGCACCAGATTTTAGGTTTTTATTTATTCTGTCTTCTTCTCTGTGTTTTTTTTTATTTGGTTTGATTTATCAACAAAATAAAACTAGCAAGTATAGATTACCGATTTTATCTTTTTAATTGATTTATCGATATTTTTGACATCCATTACTATTGACACCTATTTGTAAACATGAGTTTCTATAGAAAAATGGGGTCATGGCTACGCTAAGAGGTAACCGATGCAATACATCATCTCTGTCACTCTTATGACGTTATGTACACGTAAAGAGAGATAACTGTATGTTTTTTGTTTTGTTTTTGTCGCCTATGGGCCGACATCCAATCAATTAGTTTATGATATTATTGTTATGCAATACTATATTGCAGTCATGTTTAAATCAAAATCGTATGGTGTCCAAAATAATGAAGTGCTCCCCGAGTACTTGAGTTGTGTGGGTCTAATGGCAGTCGTTTCAAATAAAATACCGAAATTTGACCGTATCGTAATTAGACTGAAAGCCGACCCCAACTTAGCTGGGAAAAGTCGCGGAGGATGAGGATGATAATGTCGGATGCCAAACGGGTACTATAATGATCCGCTTTTTCGCTGTCTGTCTGTCGCTGTCTCGTTGACCGGCCATTTTGGCCGACAAAAGAATTATGAAGTATGTGAAATTCAATAATACGACTATTTCACTGAGTTATATGTAATAATTAAATACAATTTACAAAGGCCACTACATATTAAATATTAACAAAGAAGTAAACAGATTTAGAGCCTTAGTAAGATGTCCCTTATAAGCTTTGCAGCGACCAGAGACCGCCTTCAAGATGACATTCTTTCCAAACTCAATCCGGTGTTTACCGCTCCAATATAAAACGACCTTTACGATACTAATAAATAATCACAATTAAAAAAAAATCATTATAAACTTATAAGCAGCACGCGCCGTCCTATATATATTATACATACATACTTACATGCACTCTCTTTCTCTCTCGCTTTCTCTCTTTATCTTTTATTATACATATTCATACTCCTTCCCTAGAAAGATAATGCTTTCATTGAAGGAACATGTTGAATTTTGAATGAGGAAAATAATTCCAATTATTGGAATGAAGTTCCTTATCGCACGTTATATTTCAGACTGGGGGCTGGACGGAAAAAACTGTTAGCGCATCGAAAAATGCTGACCGTAAGTTGGTTAATTTTATTTATGCCACCTGTGGATTCTGCGCGATACTACTGTTGTATACTAATTATCCATATATTAGTTCGGGCAACTTTCACAGATGGTGCAATTTCGAGTTTTTACAATATTTACTATATTTAGATACAATTTATGTAACCCATTAAATATATTTACAAACAGTGAAAGGAACTTCGTTCCAACCGGGTATCCCAAAGACACCTCACGCATTTTTTTTCATTATTATTGTATGTCGATATGGGTATTATGTATGTACATATGATTATGAAAGTAAAAAATGGTAGGACCTACCTACTACTCATTTCATTCACAACGAATTTTCATATTTTTTAATAAAAAACAAATTATAATATTTACAATCACAAAACTAGAAAGAAACTTTTACGTGGGAGAGCCATACTTCGGCACGTATGGGCCGGCTCGACTCCGCCCGATACCACGGCCTCACAGAAAACCGGACGTGAAACAATGCTTGCATTGCTTTTCGCCGCGTGAGTGAGGTTACCGGAGGCCCTAACCCTGCCCTCTCCCCTATTTCCATCCTTCCCCTCTCCCCTCTCTCCACCCCTCTAATCCCCCTCTCCTGTCTTCCCGCTCTTCCCCCCTCTACCCCTCTTCCCCTATTCCCACATTAAAGGGCGGCAACGCACTTGTGACTCTTGAGTTACAGGTGCCCATGGGCGACGGTAGTCATTTACCATCAGGTGACCCGTCTGCTCGTTTGCCCCCTATACCATAAAAAAAAAACAAAAAAAAACTCAAGTAGGTAGATGAAATTATGGGCAGGCTCTATCGCGTGTTTACATACCGTCCGGCTGTAGGTAATTATTTCAAGGAAAGGGCCGAGTCACAATACTATATATACATTTACTGTGCTTCAGATCACGTGACTTTATTTCCTATCTACTCTGCTTCTTTAATCTATGCTAATTACCCCAAAATAATAGCCAAATTCCACAGTTTGGGAAGATAAAACCTGAAGTCGTAATAAGATCAATCAATCGGTTTGAAATTCCCCGCATTATTCATATATACAGAGGTCCATTGGAACTTCTTAAAACAAAGACTGATTTGGAATTTTTTAAGCTTTAGCTTTATCGTACATTTTCGTTGCATCTAGGTAGAGCTTTCTCTATTTCTACATACATATCGAATTTAGATAATTAATCAGTTTGTTGGTTGGCGCCGAATCAAAATTAGTTTTTATAAAAAAAATTATAGTTTATGTAAATAAGCTCAATACTCAAGACTTAAAAAGTTTATTTATTTTTTGCTTTTTAGTTCTTTTCGTCGGTTGAATTTTTTCTTAAAAAGGTTTTTTAATGTTTGTTATGACATTTCAAGAATTCGTTGACAGAGTAGAACGTGTCCTATAGTAACCATATGCTTAAGGAATTTATAAATTTATTAAGTGGCAATTCTTTGATGGCATTCAGGCATTCGGTATCTTATTATATATTGTGACACACATAATATATCATGGCAATTTATTTACAGTTTAGTACCCTTTGGAATCATCTATAGAACAAGTTTGTTTCGGTATTTAGTGTGTTACTCCTCTGCGTTACACCCTTAACTTGTTTAAAAGATTCTTTAACAGTAGTCCATATCTTAGCACTGATTCAACATAATATAATATGCAAAGTAAGCCGTACATGCAGTATTTTTATTAGGAACTTTGGAAAGTTTGTATAATGCACATGAGAACTTATCACAGAACACTTTATCTCTTTGTTCTTTCCAACTAAAATAATACAATAATATAATATTATAATAACTGGGCACCTCTCATACACGGCCGTCTGATCCCAAACTAGGCAGAGCTATTGCTATTGTTATTATTTAGTCAGTTTATTATCAATGTCATTATTAATGTCAATTTCATACTGTGTCAGTGTCCATTTTTTATCGGTAGTTACTATTACGGATACATCGTCTGCGAAAAGTATTGTTCTATGATTTGTGAATTTGGGCAGATCATTAATATACACCAGGAAGGAACAGAAGCGGGCCCAATACGCTTTCTTGTGGGACTCCAAACGAATTGTGTTTGTAGATGGATTTATGTTTGGATGCATTTAGTTGTAGAGTTTAGTCGGGTAACTCGGGTAACCTCTACACATTGTAGTCTGTTTTCCAGATATGTTTTAGCCAATTTAGAGCTGGTACCCTGATGCCAATGTGTTACAACTTGGCAAGTAGTAAATTATGGGCAACAAAGTCAAACGTAGTATTTTTCATTTACATTTTGAAGTAAAAAGCAAAAGTTTAATTAACTAGCTCGAAGGCTTAATTCAAATTGGTCTCTCTTTATGATGTGTGTGTTAAAAAAAGATGCGATGTGAAAACAAAAAACTCAAAACTTTACTTGGGGCTGAAAGAAGTGTAATAGGATGGTAATTATTATTGTCTGTGGTATCGCCGCGCTTACGTATCGGTTTCAAGTGGAGAAAGTTCCCCTTTATGTCTGTACTGTAGGTAGGTACTCTGTCATCAGCTTGTTTGACTAGTAAATACTGTTTAGTTCTTAGATTGCTAGCGGCAAATGGCGAGAGTTCATTTAAACTAATTAAAATGCCTTCCATTTCAGATTTAGTATTTAGTTCTTTTAGTATCTAAATTAACAGTTGTTGGAAACTCATTAAGAGTTTCGAACGAGTGTTAATTTAGTTTTTACTATGATACTAAGAGTTATGAAATATAGAGAAAATTGACTTACTACTTGTAATAATTTAGTAAGTTTAATAATAAATAGACCCATATCTTGTATGTGTGGGGTCTGTCGGACTCTTACCGATTTAAAAACCATCCCGGTATACTTACCCATTTTTGCCTATGGTCGGGGAAGCGAGACTCGCCATTTCATTCTTGCGCAATGTACTTAACATTTCGGAAGAATGAAATGGCGAGTCTGGTTCTGCCGCACAAATAAAACCACACCTGTAATAAAATAAAATAATCATTTTATATTTCTGTCAACGTGCTACAGATAGTAAAAGTCATTCAGGCGCTCTTTGCATTGAGTCACATTTATTTTATATTATTATTATTATCTAATCTAGAAAACGATTAAATATTTGTCTGTCCTAAAAATAAATACGTTGTTGTTTTTGGGCTCGTTTACCTTTTTTTCTTTTTTATGTGTGGAAACCCCCACGGCTGATCACCTCACCGGGGCCAAACGGCGAGGTGGTATGTCGGACTCGAACCGACTAAAACCACACAGTGTTCCGTCACCGGGTCTTATAGCCGGGTCTTCAGGTGTACCCTAGAAAGGAAATCCCTGTGAACCCCGGTAGACTTGGCCTATCGTATACCTACTGATTACGGATTTGGTATCTATAATTGGAAAGACTGTTCAATTAGGGATATTCACTTAACATCGATACATCGAATTTATTTGATGTTTGCCATACGAACGATTTGTGAAAACATCGAATCAATCCGATATGGATTGAATCGATGTTTTGACTAATATTTATACAATTCGATATATTTATTTATAGAAACATTGAATCTTTGTTTTTTGTTGAATCTATTAAATAGAGCCATATCTTTCTTTTGTGATGGTCATGGTCACTATTTCGTCATGAATTTCTCCACCCTTGGATGTGTGGGGTCTGTCGGACTCTTACCGATTTAAAAACCATCCCGGTATACCTACCCATATTAGTCAAAAATGAATTCTGACTAATAATTAAAATAAAAACAGAAGTAAATTTTTAACACTAGGGGTACTTTACGATTTCAATTTTAAATAAATCAATCCATAAGTCATTGACAGGCAGTGACATCAACAAAGAAATAGAATGAAAGGTAAAATTTTCTTAACTTTTATTTTTGCAAAGTTTGTCTATAGAACATTCGTCTTAAATGGGTAAAGTGACAGTAAGTTTTTCCAGGTAGATTAAGAGTAAATTTCTGACTTTTTGTTCTTTTGCTGATTTGAAGTGTTCTGGTATGTAATAAAATATTTCTATTAATTTGTATTTTTGTTTATCTCACCACTATCTTAGTAGTACAATTTCTATTCAAGTAACACTTATAGAAAATCACTATTAGTATAGCTATGCATCTCTGGTTCTACATTCACACATACGAAATCAAGGACAGCAAACATTCTGCATTTGACTGGAAAAAGGTAATAGTAAACTTTTGTGGAAAGTTTTCGATATTGCAAAAATATCGATACTTTACATCGAATGTAAATATCGGTCAATTTTTTAAGCGGACACCCCTATTCATTTCAAACTTCCCATGCACTGTTACAAGGTTCCCGTAGTATTACTTTACTCTTTGGTCAAAAAAATCAGTTGTTAAGGGTAAACGTGTTGTGTTGGACGCGTATTCTATTTGGGTTTAGTCGGTTTTAAGCTATCAACTATGAAGCATAAAATGTTCAATGAGTGTTTTAATTTATTTGCTGCTAAAACACAATATTCTCTACGGTAAGTAGTTAAATTAAGATAAAAATCTAAATATTTGTAAGGAATTGTTATTTTTTTGTTTGTTTCTTTGAAAGCTATATAAAACCATGTTAGTATTTTGATGCCAAAAAAAATTATATAGATATATATTTTATTTATATATAGGTTTATTCTGTCTCTTTCTCACACCTAGGTTAGGTGTGAGAAAGAGACAGAATAAACCTGACAGTAAGACCGATTTTGAAAAATTTTGTCTCTAATAGTCTTCTGTCAAAAAATTTACCGTTTTAATTTTGGTGTTTTCGTCGTAATCTTTCTATATTTTAACGGGTAAATATAAAACATAATAATGGTGTCGCATTCTGTGTTAGATTGTGGTGTAACATACAGGAAAAATCCAAAGAAAGAAATATTTTACAGCTAAATACCAAAAGTTCAATACTACTTTCAAAGTGTTTATTTTCGTAGAATATAATATTATATACAAAATTATTTTGTGTTACACTTAACATATGCAGTGAATAGTCTATTTTTGAGATATTGTTATATTAAAAAAAAAAATGTGTTTGATAAAAAAATATTGAATACGTGAATATGACCACTTTTGGCACAGTGATTGACTAAAAGCAAAATACAATCTGTCGATATGTCGATATATTTTATGTAAATTAAAAGAACTATCAAGCTGCGGCCATTTCACAACTTCATTATTTTTAACCAACTTCAAAAAAAGGGGCGGGTTTTCAGTTCGTCTTCATCTTCTTTTATACGTATATATTATCTCATTACTCGAAGATGACTGCTGCAATATTATGAAACCGGTGTACCGGGTACCGGTACCAATCAATAGTAAGCATTTCACAAGTGGCGATACGATTACTTTAATGTGGTTGCTAAACAATTTATGCTCGTGAGAATGAATATGGTGAAGTGAAGCTGAAAGTGAACTACCAGGAGATCTTCTCAACAATTAATGTTCCTGCATCGGGAAAAGCTATATTTTGTAAAAGGTGATTAGCAATTGATGTTAAGTTATTGCAACTTAGATAAATTAAAAACTAACCACTCAGAATCGAACATTACAACAACACCATATACAATCTTACAACATTAAACCTGGCAATTAACGCTAGAAAATATTATAAAACATTAGGATGAAAATTATTTCAATCATTAGGTATTCAATTGCACTTTCTTCACTTCTGTCATTAAAAAATTACATGCAAAAACACAGCAAATCAGAGCAACAAAACATATAAAATACTACCAATTCATAGTGATTTAAATATTGCCGATTTTTTTATATCAATATTGCGGTGACGTCAATAAAAGTCTGTCACACCTGCGAGAGCAGGTATCTGCTCCGTGGGTATATATATTATAATGAGTGTCATGAAGGAGCTTGAATCGAATTTATACTTTGTATACTGTATATGTATGATATGATATTGTATTTAATATACTTAAGTTTATGTATATTTATTTATATGTGTTTAAAGTTAAGCACTGGTATACAAGTACAGTAATTCAAAATACAGAATATCTGTATATTTTGACCACTCGCACTTGGCCGGTTTTTTATGAAAATTCAAGCTTAATAATATTGTTAATGTTATGTACATTGTATAATAATATATTTATTACATATTTTTATTGTTTTAGGAATGGTGCGCGTAAATATTCAACGCCTATAAAAGATGCCAAACCTTATAAATCAATTCCAGGGTTATCGTCTTTGCCCTACTTCGGTCCAATACACCATTTCTTGCCAGTCATAGGTTTGTAGAAATAACATAATTATTTGTAATACGTATTAATAGCTCTTATAGTATTAATATACGTGACGTATGACACGTCACGTATATTAATACTATAAGAGCCTTCCAGTGCCTTTCGGGAAGTGATTTTATTAAAATGTTCTAATCTGAAATATTTATTTAAGAAACTTCTCGTAAAAAATTAGACTTATTATTTTTTGACTTATTGGTTAGAATTATTGTTAGTGTAAGTGTACATTAGCGGAGGACTCACACACCTGATAATACAGTTATGTCGGGGAGTCCATCATACATAGATACATAACAATTCTGGTCTATCTTAAAATATGAGTATGTTAAACTTAAATCAATTATTTACTTAGTTCGTTCTTCGTTCATTTATATGTTCTATAACATGGATCAGTAAATATGAAATATATATTTATTTTTCAGGCCAATTTGGACCTAATGTAAATTTCTCTGACATGCTAGGTGTTTTAAACACAAAGTATGGTCCAGTAGTAAAAATGGATGGTGTATTTGCGAGAGCTAATATGGTCATACTGTTTGAGCCGGACGACTTAGATCAGGTACTTATAAGATAATTGAGGAAATTCGGGTAGGTATGGCTACGTTAATAAACACTGAGGATGTAATGACAGCGGCGGCGCGGCGGCAGCATAAGGCGACTTGCAAGTTTGGAACACTACCTAACCCAATACATTGGCGACGTGAACCAAGCACAGGCATTTAGCTTCGTTGGAGAGGTTAACGAAAATCCTACTAGTAGACTTTTCAAAGAAACAAGGATGTCAGGATCTGCTGATGGAATCCTGGTAAAATTCAGAGAAACCTTTGAAAATTGTGGGAACGAATAGTGTTTCTGTTTACTTTTCATAACTTAATCAGGTATTTGAGGTTAGGAATCATCACATTATGAAGCTGAGCTGATGATGGAAACCATTTTTTTTATCGTGTGGTAACCCCCTCGGGTCATCACCTCGCCGGGGCTGCCAGTGAAGTGGTATGTCGGAATCGAACCGTCTAAAGCCACACGGTGTTCCGTCATAAATGTCCGCTAAAGAGGCGGCAGTTAGGGAACGGGAGCCGGCTAGCACTCTCCCGTTCCCACAGAGGCACCAGGCACCGGAGAGCCAGAAACGGCGCGCCTCACTAAACCGGAAGGGGGGGGGGGGCAAGGAGCTTTGCTTTAGGGCACTGTTGCGGTGTTTGACCTGGGGTCAGCCATTTCATTTTTGGGTTACGGTTATCGTAAAGAATCCACTTTTCGTCACATGTCACAATTCGATCCAATATTCCTTTATTTCTGTACCGATTCAACAAGGCAGCGCAAGTTTCAACAAATGAGTCAATGTTGTAGGTAAGGTAACGTTAAACCATGCTGCTAATTCCTGGGTAGTTTGACTCGGATCGGCTTCCACTATCTCCTTTATTTCAGCGTTATTCACCTGTCTTCCACGTGGTTCGTTCTTCAAGTCGAAGTTTCCATTACGAAAGCGTTTAAACCAAACACGCTCGATGCGTTCATTAGCAGTCTCCTGTCCAAACGCAGCATTGATATTGCGAGCCGTTTCTGCCGCGTTAGTTCTGGTTGGAACTCGTATTAAAAAATTACTCGGATTTTCGAAGTATCCATCTTTTCTGTCTAAGTTGAATAAAGAAAACAATTGAAATTCAAAAATCGAATGTTGCACATTTTTTAATAGAAAATTCTCTTAGGTAGGTTATACCTAACTATGAGATTGTTGAGAATGTTAAAAAGTTTCACTCGAATATCTCACACCATGAAGGTTTAATCAATCAATTCAAAGTATCTAGTCTTTAACCCCTATTATTTTGTTTAAGATATCTACAGACAGACTCATATATCAGAATTGTTTGTGCTTCAATGGAACGTAATAAATACGGTACGTTCACTTCAAAATCTTAATAACATAAATTATAGGTTTACAGGTCCCAGGAGGCGAACCCCTTACGGCCTGGTTTTGACAGTGTAGCGTATTTTAGAGAAGTTCTGAAAAAGGATACATTTGATGGGATCTATGGACTAACTACAGCGTAAGTTAAAAATTATTTTAAATCAATCAATAAAAAATCAAAATCAAAATACTCCATATATGTATATAGGTAGGTAAAAAACATTTAATTAAATTTAACAAAAAGCTATAATAACTTTTAAACTTTCGCGTTCCATGATATACATATAATTATGTATAGGTAGGCACGTACGGTAATTAACGCGATCACGTAATGAGGATATGTATTTAGAAATGCCATCAAATGTAGTCTGTTCGAAATCATAATGTCGCCAGTTGCATACGCTTAGACGATAATCATTATTTTACACACATGCAGAACTCTACGCAAATTCGACACAGAGGATTTATTAAATATGAATTCGGAACGCCAGTTATAATTATATTAAATTTCATACACCCTTACACTGATCAATACCTATAAGCTAGAGTTTCGTATACATACTTGCCAGCCATTACGTCTGAGACAGCGGTACGTAAATAGAGTGTGCATCTTAACATTTACCTAATACTTTCGTGCAAAATGTATAGCAATATTCCTGAGCAATGTAGTTCATTACGTGCTCTCGTAGTTTCAATATAGTTAGTACTCAAATATGATACGCAATGTATAAGTGTTTTTAGTAGATTAGATCATAACAGTTTACTCCCTTAAATTACCTAATACTTCGTGAACTTTTATCAATATTTCTTTAAACTAAAAGTTTTTGGACTCACCGACGAAATGCGTCTTGTCCTTACTTTAGACACACTACATTCCTAACTTCTTTTTCGATACATAATTAACTCGGCACACATATTAGCTTGGGCCATTATTGTTTTTGTCACCCAGCTACGTCCCCGGCGAAAGTATATCCTCGAGTACAAAAATGTTTGCACGTGGTTGCCGAAGCTCTGAGCTTTTGCTCATAGCTTCGGTGCGTGCCCCGACCACATCGCACTTCTTACTTATTCTCAGTTCTGTAAATATTGCATACCTTTGAATTGCATGACGTTGCAACCAGGTTGGAGTGGCCGTGGTCACAGGCCACACACAACAAAAAGCTGCATTACTTTAATATTTTACAGGGTGCAGCTCCTGTTGAATGTACCTATGCGTTAGATGATTTTATTAGTATTGTTCATCGTTCAGCCGGTTTCATTCTCAGATTATAAAATAGTCTAGAGTTCTTGACCACAGAACTGAGAATAAGTTCTCAGTTCTGTGGACTAGATAACATTATATTTATATTGAAAGGCGTATTTCTGTAATGCTAATTTGTTTAGTTCTATAAATGTAACATGTTATAACTATCTCACAGCTTAAGGCGAATCAATAAATACCATTGCGTTGTATCCATTGAGCCGTCAGATGTTTCGATGGTATAAATAATATTCACCAAGAAACTCGTTAAAAACACACCACTACTCCTTTATTCAAAACACAAATCAAATTTTAACAGACAAGGACCTAAATGGCGCGATTTTCGTACGAAGGTCAACCCAGCGTTGTTAAAGCTCAAACTGGTCAAAGTTTACACGACACCACTTGAAGAAATAGCTCAAGATTTTGTAGAGAGGTAGGTATATACTAAGTATATATTTTTAAATATGAACTATTCCTGTATTCGTTAACGTTAGTAATACCATACCACTCAGAAAATTGTGCAAAAGAGTTTTAATGTATAGAAAACTGGTATGTTATAAGTACTTAATTTTTTAAAGATGATAATTTACGATAAAAATAGTAATAAAAGTTCCAATTTCAAATTTCTCTCCACTCATTTCTCTGATATTTTATGATTTAAAATATGGCCTAAAACCGGAAGAATTGTTTGATGACTATAAGACTTCAAATTGCATTAGACGAAGGCCCTTCTAAGTATCGATTTTCAGCGAATTTAAGCGAGATAAATTTGGCCAAAGACGTAAAATGTGGTGGCCATTGGTGGCTGTTGTTATGGCAGAAAATGTATCAGAAATTAAAAATTTCATTGAAAAGAATAGGCGAATCATGTATGAAGAGATAAATCCCTTCATACGTGATTCATCAAGACCACGTATGAAGGGATTTATCGCTTCATACCTGATGTGGTAAACCACATACTGAAGATTGGTTCAGGAAGCCGTATCAAAATTTTACATGAGCACCTTCGCGTGAGGAGCATAGTTGCTAACTGGGTACCACGCAACCTCATAGACGCTCAGGAGCAGGCTCACGTAGAATTGTGCCATGATACGATTACCACATTATGACAGATGACAAATCTTGGATTTATCAATACGATCCAGAAACTAAGCGCCAGGCGACAGTTTGGCTGAGCCAAGTCCTACCAAAGTGAAGAGATCGAAAAGTACAGAAGATTTTTTTTTTGATCGCTAATTTTTTCACTTTGACAGAATATCTGGTGTTATGGAATATCATCCTTTGTACAGCCCTGATTTGGCAGCATGTAACTTCTTTTCATTACCACCAATTAAAAAAGCACTTGCCATTATATTTTACTTTAATGTTAAATTAAAATAATTTTAAATTTAGTAGGCATTGAAGTAGTGGGACATAAAAAAGTGTCAAGTCCAGTCAGTTACAGTCTAATATACATAAAATAACAATTTATTTAACGACTTTTTTTCTCAAATTCTCACATTAGACTTCATTTTATGAAGTAATTTATTTAAACAAGGCGACTCTACCCAATTATAAACATATCCCAAAAACGAGCTAAGATAATATCACTGAAAATTATATTTTAAGACGTTATTTTTTATTGCTATAGTTATTTGTTATTTAATGAATAAATTGTTTTTAAAGGTTAAAGCGAATGAAAGACGATAAAACATATTTGACAAACAGTTTTTATAATGAAGTGAGTAAATGGTCCTTGGAATCCGTGGCTGTTGTTTGTTTGGGAGCGCGGTTAGGCTGCCTTACAGACGAATTGACACCTGATCACCCAGCGAGTAAACTGATGAAATGTTCCAAAGAGATGGTCCTTTTAGCCTTTCAGTTAGAATTTATACCAAATCCTTGGAGGTATATTGCTAAGCCACTTTTCAATAAACTTATGAAAAGTCTTGATACACAGTGGGAGTAAGTATCTAACAAGTTGTCTTAGTCAAATAAATTTTATTAACAACCAGCAGCGTCCCGCGGTTTTACCCGCGTAAGTCCCGATCCCGTGGGAATATCGAGATGAAAAGCCTATATGTTAATCCAGGTCTTCAGCTATCTACATAACAAGTTTCATCGCAATCGGTTCAGTAGTTTTGGCGTGAAAGAGTAACAAACATCCATACATACATACATCCATACATTCTCACAAACTTTCACGTTTATAATATTAGTGGGATATAGGCTTGTAATGTTGGTAAAAGCAAAAAAAGCATTTGGATTTTAAAATAAATATAAATCAGGGATGTTATGGAAATCCGTAACCTTAACCGAAACTATCGGATATCCGAAATAAAAATCTATCCGAAACCGTAATCGATATAAAAGTTTCGAATAATTTCGGATAGAGGTGGAGTCTTAATAATTTATATTATCATAATCATCAAGATGCAAGTACATAATTTATAAATTTTGTACATATTCTGACCATTGATTATGTTTTATTGTGATTCTACTAGCAAATAATAACCTAAAATTAATGCTAAGTCATGTCAAGTCACCTATCTGTATTTTCCTGTTTCATTCTTTCGGATCTATCGGATAACCCGAAATAAACTGATATCCGTAACCGTATCCGAAACCGGTATAACATTATTCATATATCCGTATCCGTATCCAGATCCGAAATTTCATATCCGTAACATCCCTGGTATAAATCGAAAGATGTGGGTTAAGTACATGCATATAATATTACTATCATATGTGATATTATATGATATTATATATATCATAGTAATGAAGCCTTTGTGCGTATGTTTAAGTAGGATTTTAATTCACCCATATTGTGTAAATACCAACTTTAGGTAGCACGTTTTATAGTGCTTACTGAAAACCTATATAGCTAAATAGACTTCGCTACTATCGTCGCAGAAAATGTAATCATATAAACGCGATATCTTAATTCAAAACTTCCAGCGTAAGTACAATGTATATCGAGATGGCTAGAAAGCGAATAGCAGAGAGAGACCACGATATTCCAGATGAAGATAAAAGTATAATTGAGAAACTATTGGCTATAGATGAGAGGGTTGCTATAATGATGGCTAATGAAATGTTATTAGTTGGAATAGACACGGTGAGTGCAAAGTATAACATGTGTATTTTGTTATATCTGCCATATAAAAAGGATTCTAACCAGAAGACCCGATAACGTCACATTTCAACTTTTTAACTCGCTTTTTTCCAACTTTTTAAACCAAATTATTTTCATTTTAGTTAACCACGTTATTTTATTTACTTTACTTATTTAATAATAATGAACAATTCTATTTTTATAGCTAGAAAACAAAATTTTTCATTCTTAAAGTATTTTAAATTTTTAGTTCGATTTGCTATTGATTTTTTTACCTTAATTGATTACATTTGTCTTTCATATCTCAGTCACATAAATATTTAATAAAATAATTTTACAGGTGACTTTTACTTTTACCAGCCTACTTTATCATTTGGCAAGTAATCCAGAGAAGCAAGAGAAGTTGCGGCAAGAAATACGATCTAAAGATCCTCACAAACGTTACTTAAGAGCTTGCCTGAAAGAAACTCAAAGAATTTGGCACGTTATTCCTTCTAATTTGAGGAGAACTGACCGGGATCATATCGTGAGCGGTTATCATATTCCTCCAGGGGTAAGCCTGAAAAGTTATGCCATTAGTCTTATACCAAGTTTATTTTGTGCACACGATGATAACGTTAGTTGACATACTGACCTCTTAATAACGCTGAAATGTCAGTTTAGTAGTTAGCTGAGTTAATCCAGGCTATACCTACCATAGGCAGTGATCATATCCTAACCAATTTTGAACTCTTCAAAACCTTAAATTCCGTTTATTCACTCTACATACATCATGGGTCTTCATATTTTTTCCCAAAATACACTGTTGTTTGTTCACTTTATATTTTACTTATGTAAAATGTTATATTATGTTGTATTTGCCATTTAAATACTTTCTCATTAACTAACAGAACTTATTTCGTTATTCAGGTTGACGTTGTAGCACCGAATAATTATTTATCAAACTTGGAGAAGTATTATCCGCGGCCGAACGAGTTTATACCTGAGAGATGGTTGGCAGATAAAACAGATCCACTGTACTTCGGAAACGCACACCCTATGGTCACATTACCTTTCGGCTTCGGCATCAGGAGTTGTATTGGCAGAAGGATTGCTGAACTAGAGATTGAGATACTAATGACGAAGTTGATCACCGAGTTCAAAGTTACATGGGAAGGGCCACCGATCAAACTTGTAAATAAGCTCCTGAACACGTTTGAAAAACCGTTCAATTTTAGATTTGAAGCTGCTAAATAGTCAGTTTATTTTTACATATAACTTTTATTATTTTTAGGTATAATATATAGGTATATATTTGTAGGTATAATTATATTGTTATACTAGCTTCGTCTGCTGTTCTGCATCGATGTTAATTCACCAGTAGCATTGATTGATTTGTTTTATTGTTCTTGGTTAATTCTTTGTCAAATTCCATCAGTTTTTTTTAACACAAATGGCTCTGACTTATATATGTTCTGGTGATATTTAGGAAAATACAACGCAAATGCTTAAGTATACGTTGTTGTAAAATTGAAATCCCATCAAAAACATAACATATAAAAAATGCAAGTTTTGCAACGCAGTTTTTCTACTGCAAAAAGGGGTGAGATCTAATTGTTGC
The DNA here is from genome assembly GCA_963859945.1 of Euplagia quadripunctaria. Lineage (NCBI taxonomy): Eukaryota > Metazoa > Arthropoda > Insecta > Lepidoptera > Erebidae > Euplagia > Euplagia quadripunctaria. The sequence continues at coordinate 11,938,602 of OY982570.1, read as the reverse complement.
ATGATTAGTTAACTATGAAAATCTTATAATGACGGTATTAATATTAGACATCTTTATTTCTTCAATAAATAGAATGACTCGGCCACGGTAATATTATCTATACAGTATTCTATCTTCATACAAACGGTTGGAAAGCGAGTTATACCTACGCGTATCAAATTCGGTAAACACTCGGTACACAATCAGTCGCGAATGCGCCGCAGTGACGAACGAACGGTGTGATGCTTTTGTAAGCAGTAAGCTTGCGATTTGTGTATTTAATTGAAATAAATACAAGTACTTATGGCAATGGATTTTTTTTCTATTAAATTTAACAATTAAGCTTTTCATACGTCTCAGTCGAGGCGCAAATGTTTTTAGTCTTAAAATAAGGGTGTTTTTTTATTAAATCTACTTATCAAAAAACACAACATGTATTTTTATTGAACACTTACTATTTCATATTCAAATATATGTTACTATGTTGGTGAAAAAAATGTTTTTTGTGCTGGGCAGAAACTGATATGTTTTTGGTGACTTTACCCACTTATTGTATCTCCGTTCCAATGGACTTTATCAAATATGGCTGTATAAAAATACAAGGTTATGTAGTCAAGTATTTAATTATGTTATAAAATAACCCATTCCTTGTTTAACACCACTCAAACCATTGCGCCATCCGTGCAGTTAAAAAGCCACCTAGAACAATTTTCTGACCACAACGACCAATGTTTAAGGGCTGACACCATTCAATAACTACACTCAACTAACATTTAAATTAAATTGAAAGTCTTTTTAATGGGGAATATTTTATTATAAATCACATATAGTCTAATAATAAAACTGTAGTTTTAAATTATTAATCATAAGATAATCTATACTAATATTATAAAGCTGAAGAGTTTGTTGTTTGGTTGAACGCGTTAATCTCAGGAACTACTGGTTCGAATTTGCAAATTCTTTTAGTCTTGGACAGCTCATTTATCGAGGCTATATAACATCACGCTACGATAAATAGTAGTGGAGCATCAATGAAAAATGTTACAAAAACATTGAAAATTTACAAACACAGACTTAGAAAGAAGACTGTGAATTTCCAGGGAGGTATAAAATGAGAGCTCGCGCCGTTATAACTCTCATTTGACCGTGGTCGTTCGAGGTAACAACGTCGCTCAAGAACAAGGATTCGTATTTCTTTTTGATTATTTAACTTGTTATAGTTGTGCATTTATTGTTGGTGAGTCGTAAGCAATCTATTGGTATTGTTCCTTGTACTTATTAAGTTATCGTAACAAGTTAAGTGTTTTGTTAAAATAAATAAGCCTATAACTTACCTCGCGTGACGTGTTATATTTTTTTATCATTTCCACTCCTGATTCCTAACAGTATCCTGCCTGCCTAACTCTGCACCGCTAGAAAGGCTTTTGTCTTATGGTGGCATGATTATGAGACAATCATTAAGCAATCAAAGTAAATTTGACTTGATGACTTGCTAAAAACGTTTACTAATAAAATAAAAGTTAAAAACCAAATATGCACGCACAACTAGTTGTGCCATCCCAGAATGTGTTCCTAATGACACAACTACGCACAACTAAGCACAACTGATTTACTATAAGCATTCCTTTTAGCATAACTGCAGCCGAACAGGAAATAGGAAATAAATAGGATTATTACTAACCTCTTCAGAAGTTCAGATATTGATAATGATGTTGGCCACTTTTGTCATATCTTTGTATATTAACAGTTATATACACAGCAAGTTTTACAAACTTTTTTTTCAGCGATAGTCCAAAAGATATTACTTCCTATAGCTTTGTTGATCCAAAAAAAAAAAACAGTCTTTATAGAAATCCAAATAAAGATATCGATTTCACGAAAGTTTTGGCTGCATCGGCTATCACTAAATTCAAAATGCGTGTCACCGACTTCAATGTACCTAAATTATCATAAATTTTCCACCCTTAGAGGTGTAATATTTTCTTCAAATTTAAATGAGACCAACCTTGAATATCAGCAATTAAATTAAACAAAGAATTATTGAAATTGATTCACATTGGTTAAAGATGTCCCAACTGGATGGGTGACCGAGACAGCTCCGTGGCAGTCGTCAGCTCCACGGCGGCTCATTCCCCGCCCTTGTCGCTAAGAGACAAGGGTAATGGATATGTTGCCGCCGAATGGGGGGGGGGATCACCATATATGGTGTCTACTTCTCCCTCAACAGGAGTTTGAGCGACTTCAAGGTTTTCCTTAATAACCTGGAGACCGCGATGCGGCGACTTGCGTCTGGGCACGTCCTAGTGCTGGGGGACTTCAACGCAAAGTCCGTTGCGTGGGGTTCCCCCAAGACAGACGCACGGGGCGATGCCGTAGAGGAGTGGGTGGCTTCGGTGGGCCTCCGCCTTCTAAATAGAGGCTCCACCAACACGGGCGTGCGACAGCAGGGGGGTCGATAGTGAACCTTTCGTTCGCTACCCCTGCTCTCGCCGCACGAGCAAGGAACTGGCGTGTCCTGGAAGAGGTTGAGACGCTCTCGGATCACCTCTATATCCGACTTGAGCTCTCTCGAACCCAGGACCCCAGTAGGGTCACGGGGCGCGGCGTTCTTCTTGCTTCGGTTCGCTGTATCAAAGCTAGATAGGGACCTTCTGGAGGAGGCAGCCATCGTTTACTCTTGGCTGTCTCCACAACCTCCGACCGAGGAGGTAGACATGGGGACAAGCCGCTTTCGCGATGCGGTTACGCAGATTTGCAATGCGGCCATGCCCCGAGTTCGAGGTCGTTGCCCTCCAAGGAAGGAGGTCTACTGGTGGTCCCAGGAGTTGGCGGACCTCCGTGCGGCCTGTACTTGTGCCCGGAGGTCCTACACTCACAGCCGGCGGCGTCACCGCGAAGAGGGAGAAGAGGAACGGTTTCATGAGGAGTGCCGAGAGGCACGGAAAACTCTGAAGCTGGCCATTAGCCGCGCCAAAGAGGAGAAAAGAAAGGAGATGCTGGAGGGTCTCGATCGTGACCCCTGGGGTCGCCCGTATCGCGCGGCGCAGGGTGTCGCCCCCCCCCCCCCCCTTACGGAGACTCTCCAGCCTAACTTCCTGCAGAAAGTGGTTGAGGGCCTTTTCCCGCAACGGGTGGAACATGTACCCCCCGTCGATGGCCGGATGGTGTTCCGCCCGTCACGGAGGCAGAGGTAGGGGCGGCTGTTCTACGGATCCGTTCTAAGAACCCCGCCCCCGGGCCGGACAGGATCCCTACCTGAGTGTTGGCCCTTGCCCTCGACCACATGTCCGACCGCCTCAGGGAGGTGTTCGACGCTAGCTTGGCGTCCGGGTACTTCCCTGACTGCTGGAAGAGCGGGAGGCTGGTACTCATAAGGAAGCCGGGACGGTCGGTCGCGGCCTACAGACCCATCGTGTTGCTGGACGAGGCGGGTAAACTGTTTGAGAGGGCCTCTCTGCCCGCATCGTTCGGCACCTTTGCGAGGTCGGCCTCGATCTGTCGGACGTCCAATTCGGTTTCCGAGCGGGGCGTTCGACGATCAGTGCTATTTTGCGCCTGAAGGCTGTGACTGAGGAGGCAGTGGGCTGTGGCGGCGTGCTGTTGGCGGTGTCGTTGGACATCGCCAACGCATTCAATAGTCTGCCATTCAGCTGCATTAGGGAAGCCCTCCATTATCACGGGGTGCCAGGGTACCTGAAGCGGCTAGTGGCAGACATTTAGAGGAGCGTACCGTCATGTACGAGGACCGAGAGGGAAATTTAAGTCGTCGGCCCATGTCGTGCGGTGTTCCGCAGGGGTCTGTCCTTGGACCACTTCTTTGGAACATGGGGTATGACTGGGCCCTTCGAGAAGACCTCCCCCCCGGGCTGGGCATAATCTGTTACGCCGATGACACATTAGTCACGGCCTGGGGGGTGAACTTTCAAGAGGCGGCGCGCCTGGCTACCATGGTTTCTCTGGTGGTCGGGTGCATTGAGGCGCTGGGCTTGCAGGTGGCCCTGGATAAGACGGAGGTCCTTTTATTTCACCCCCTCCTCCCCGCTCCCTCCATTGAGGTCAACTCGGTCCTCGTACCGGTTGAGGCCCACTTAAAATATCTGGGCCTGATACTTGACGGAAGGTGGCGCTTCGACGAGCACTTCAAGCAGCTTGTCCCCAGGCTGGTCGGAGCTGCGTCCGCCCTTGGGCGACTCTTGCCCAATTTGGGAGGACCCAGCTCGGCGACGAGACGGCTCTACACGGGGGTTGTCCGGTCAATGGCACTTTACGGTGCACCGGTGCGGGCGGAAGCTCTGACCGCCCAGGAAGGGCGCGCCTCTAGCGCCCTCAAAGGGTTATGGCGGTTAGAGCCATACGCGGATACCGCACCGTGACGACGGAGGCGGCGTGCGCGTTGGCCGCGACTCCCCCGTGGGATTTGGAGGTGGAAGTGCTCGCGAATGGCGTGAGGCCGCTCGCCGGGCCACCACGGCTCGTTGGTCGTCCCGGCTGGAGGCTTCACGTGCTGGCTTTGCCGCCGTGGAGGAGCTCCAGCCGGTCATCGTCGAGTGGGCAGGGCGACAGCACGGGACCCTTTCTTTCCGACTGAAGCAGGTTCTTTCCGGGCACGGCTGCTTCGGAAAGTATCTGCACTCGGTCGCTAGGAGGGAATTGAGTCCCGCCTGTCACCACTGTGATTGCAGTGAGGACTCGGCTCAGCACACGCTAGCGGTATGCTCTGCTTGGGCAACGCAGCGCCGGGCCCTCACTGCAGTCATCGGAGAGGATCTCTCGCTACCGGCCGTCATACGCTCCATGGCCGGTAGCGACAGGAATTTCGCCGCGGTCGCGACCTTCTGTGAGGAAGTCATCTCACTGAAGGAGGCGGCGGAAAGGTTCCGGGAGGATGACCTCCACTCGGACTTAATTCGCCGCCGGCGAACCGGGCGGCGGAGGCGCGTTTACCAGCGCCGCCGTTTATCATGCCGCCCTGAGTATGGCCGCGGGTGGGCGGGATGGGTTTTCCCCTCCACCCGCTATAGTGGCCTCCCGCGAGGAGGCGGCGTCCGCGTGTGCCTGGACTTCGCCTAATTGAGAGACTTTTAGTTTTACCCGGAGGTGGTGCCCGCACTTTTGCGGGCAGGCGCTAGGGGAGGTCCGGATGTCTTAATAAAAATTGTTCCCGGATCCCTCCTACTTAAGGCGCAGTACGGCACACCGTGTGGTTTTAGTCGGATTCCGACACACCGCGCCACCGAAAACCCCGGTGAGGTGACGGCCCGAGGGGGTTTCCAAACGCACAAAAAAAAAAATGGTTGAAGATATCACGCAACATATACACTTTTTCTTTTTAATGTGGAAACTCCCACGAATCATCACCTACCGAAACTAAGGGTGAAGTGGTATGTCAGACTAAATCTACACGGTGTTCCGTCATAAGTAAGTCTATTGCAGGGGACTCGGGATACGGGAGGGACTTGTCCTCTCTCGTTCCTGTTCCGCCGCCTCTTTAGCTAATATCAATTCCTCGCAAAACGAGACGGCAGAATGCCACACATGTTCACTTTGGACCATGTACAGAACCATGGTTTTTAACGAGAGCCTTCCCACTGGTGTGGGAAGGCTCAGGTCATATCGCTGTTGCGTCCAAAGTGTGTAATGCAGTGTCCTCGCGACAGCCTCCGCAGTTGTGGTACACAGGCGTTGGCTCCCGGCCTATACGACACAGGTATGTACTTGCCGAAGTAGCCGCGTCCGGTGAGTACCTGTGTCAACCGGTAACCTCTCCAGCCAATCCTCCCGCCTCTTACCGCCACAATTGTGACGTACTCTGCGCTCTGTCACTGCCCTGGCGAAGCTGAGCAATGATCATACTCACATACCTACACAACTTTATCATAATATATATTCGAATAAAAAACCGTTGGGTTCAAAATTAGTTGGGCATCCCCGAAAAACACACGTTCGGTCCTAAATTAGTTGGTATCCCTGAAATACACACATGAGTAAAACTATCCTTAATAAACTTTATTATAACAAAAATTTAATAAACTGTAAGGTATAGGTGACAACCCTACGGGAAAAAGAAATGTAGTCAATGTTGTCAACAATACTCAAAAAACATGTAAGTGTATTTTACGATTTTATGAAGTGTTTGCGTAAAATACTAGTCAAAAATACTTACCTACTGAAACGAGAAATAATACTTTCGATTTTTGACCTGGTTTTTGCCTGCGAAAAATAGCATAAACTTTCACAAGTTTTGACAGGTAACTGGAATAACATAGGTGACATTTCATCTTTTACGGCCGTTTTCAATAACATATCTATTTGTAATTCCACCTACAAACGATAGACAAATCTATCCTTTGGTCCTTACTTGCTTTTCAATATACTACTGGGGTATAGCATGTTCTATCGAAGTTGTCAATCTATCGTCGAGAAGACAGGTAGCCTACTAGAGATAGGAACCCCCATACAAATGGTTTTTATTTTCATTTCAATATAAAGTTTAAATTACTTTTCGATAGACGGAGTTAACTCAAGTAACATCATTTGCTTTTCTGTCAACATCGGCCGTTTTGACAAGGATAACTTTTTAAGAATAATTTGTTGAAGTAGGAAAAATATACTAATAAATATAATACAATGGAACATTGTAGTTGGAATTATTTAAAATTACAATTGTGATAAAGCATTTAAATGACCATGTAATTAAATGACGCGAATACTATATAATAGGTACTAATTAATGTTTCCTATACACAAATAAAGCACTTAAAGTTAATAAATTTTATAATTAATTATTCAAATTACTTATAATTTCTTGCGGCTCCCATATTAATTAAAAAAAATATTTATTAATTAAAATAGATATTTCAACTTCAACTTTTGGTTTGTGGCTTTGTGGAGTTACCACAATTTTGCCAATGTCAAGTAGGTATACGGAGGACAAACAAAATATACTCGCGTTGCACAGATTAAATAGAACTGGCGCTGGAGCGTTTAGTTTCTGCGCTGCATGACACGAAGGCGTCATTTATACATTTTTAATCTTTTTTGTTTTTCATATAGCACATTTATTAAATGCATTGCATTATGTTCATAGATATTATTATTTACACAAATTCAGAAATCTTATCATTACTATTATCAGATTTTGGATATTGACGATGGCTACTGCGCCATCGTCGTATCCGTTATATTCACGGACAGTGGTCCGTGAATATCATTCTAGGTGTTAGCATAATGGGGCAAGGCCCTCCGCACTCAAGGGCGTGGCTGCCTTTTGTTTAAGCGGCGGCCAAGGTCTGCCGGGGTTCTCGGGGACTTCCTTCCTAGGGTATACCCAAGGCCCTTGCAATAGACTCATTTATGACGGAACACCGTGCAAGTTAGGAAAGCAACACCTGTTGCTTTCCTAACTTGCATTAGATGTATTAAATAGTCAAACAACCACACCTACAGACGGACAGCAACACACTACGTTTAACACTTATAATTTTGAACATGAGGAAATTAAGCAACAATTCCACTCCGCATTAACAACATTCACAAATACTTCACCAATTTCAAGACCATACTTACCTAGACAAAAGTCTTCCAAAAAATTAGCCTTTATACTTGAACATCTTAACAAAAACATTCTCCCAAATTCTTTAAGTATAAACCAAGACTTTTCCACTTTTCAAACAATTATTTACTCGGCAGCGTATACCGCGGTAATTTGTAATGGAACAAAGCTTAGTTCTGACAGACAGCACTCTAGTGACTTCAAACCATCTTGGCAGAGAAGACTTGAAACTAAGATACAAAAGTTAAGATCTGAAATAGGGAAACTAACACAATACATACACGGCAATAGAAGTACAAAATTCATAGCAATCGTAGAATCGATAAAGAATAGGCATCAAACTCATGCGCAATATGAAAATGTAAACACCGAATTAGAACACTTCTTAGACACTATGAAACAGAAACTGAATGCAGCAGCTAGTAGATTGAAACGATATCTTACATGTACATCCCGAAAAAAGCAAAACTCACAATTTTTGCATTCTGAAAAGGGTTTTTACAGAGAACTTTCTTTTATTAAGCAAAACATTAGAGAGCCACAAACACTACCAACACCTGCAACACTACGCGAATATTGGGCTAACATATGGGAGAACCCTGTCCAGCACAATGGCAACGCTGAATGGTTACATACAATCAATGAAACGAATTCTCATATCCAGCACATGAATTTCGAGAATATTCCGATAGATACTTTCATAGATGTAATTAAACATACCCATAACTGGAAAACACCTGGAACCGATAATCTGCATAATTACTGGTACAAAAAATTCACCTGCATCCACTCATATTTATACAACCATCTTAACACATTCATTCATTCACCACACTCACTGCCGGCATATATAACACATGGAGTAACTTACATGATACCAAAAGATAATGATTTAGATATCCACAGTATGTTTATAGATTATCGCAAGGCTTTTGATTCTATTCCTCATAGCTGGTTGGTACATACTTTGCAAATATACAAAATTAACCCAACCCTTATACATTTTCTAGAAACATCTATGCAACACTGGCAAACCACCTTAAAACTAAAACATAACTCTAACACACTCTCCACTGAACCGATTCACATTCAAAGAGGGATATACCAAGGACACACCCTCAGCCCACTCTGGTTTTGTTTAGCTCTCAACCCACTTTCCTGTCTTCTAAACAGTAGTAACGTTGGATACAACTTAGTTAATACTAATAGCCAATTCTCCCTATCACATCTATTTTACATGGACGATATAAAACTTTTTGCTTGTACCAAGGATGACCTATTTACATTAGCAGACATTACTCAAAATTTCTCTAAAGATATCTGTATGAATTTCGGGATAGATAAATGCAAAATTTTGTCTATAAGTAAAGGACAAGTGGTAGATAATAGATATACTTTAGAAACTGGTGAAAATATTGAACCTATGGATAATTACAGTACTTACAAATATTTAGGGTTTCAACAGTCAAGAAAAAATATTCAAAAAGAAACAAAAGTAGAACTAACGAATAAATTTAAATACCGCCTAAATTTAATTTTAAAAACACACTTAAACTCTAAAAACATAATAAAAGCTATAAACACTTTTGCCGTTCCTATACTGACTTATTCATTCGGCATCATAAACTGGACACAGACAGATTTTAAGAATCTGCAACGAACTATTAACACACAGATGACTAAACACCGCAAACACCATCCAAAATCATCCATAGAAAGGCTGACACTACCGCGCATAGAAGGAGGAAGGGGCTTGATAGATATACAAAACTTGCACAGTAAGCAGATATCAACTCTTAGACACTACTTTCATACTAAATCAAATGAATCACCTCTTCATAAACATATTACAAATCTGGATGTCCAACTCTCACCTCTTAACTTACATGATAGACTTCCACAACATAACAAAACTCTAACTACCATTAAAGAAAAAATTACAAGATGGACAGGTAAGTCTCTACATGGAAGACACCGAACCGACCTGAGTCAAAATTACGTCGATAAGGAAAAGTCGAACGAGTAGCTCATGAAAGGGGAACTGTTTCCTGAGACTGAAGGGTTTATGCTCGCAATACAAGACCAGATTATAAACACTCGAAATTACAAGAAATTCATTATTAAAGATCCGAATAAAACCCCTGACGTATGTAGACATTGCAATTCCGCTTTAGAAACGATACAACATATCACAGGTGCCTGCAAAGTTCTTGCACAAACCGATTACAAGCATCGTCATGACCAAGTCGCTGTAATAGTCCACCAACATCTGGCCCATACATATAATTTCATACAGAAAAAATGTCCTTACTATAAATATAAACCCGAGACAATCCTTGAAAACGTATCAAGTAAAATTTATTGGGACCGAACCATCATAACAGATAAGACAGTATATCACAATAGGCCAGACATAACTCTGCACGATAAAATCATAAACACGGTGTATATTATTGATATAGCCATCCCAAACAGTCACAACCTCCAATCCACTATCTCCGAAAAGCTTTCCAAATACCAAGACCTTGCAATAGAACTGAAAACCCAGTGGAAAGCAACTGTAGTCCATATAGTACCAATTAACTGGTTTAGTACCTAAAACACTCACTCAAAACCTAAATATCTTTAAAATTCCCAAAATCCCATTCTCTACATTTACTACAAAAAGCCACTATATTGAACACTTGCCGTATCACCCGTAAATTTCTTACATCATGTTCCGTTTCATCCACATACTTCATGTCATGCTTGGCTGAGGCCCGCATGACGTGAAATCTACCCCTTCAAAAGAGGGAGAAAAAAAAAGAAACAAAATAATAATAATAAAAATATTATCATAAAATGATATTTAACGATCTAAAAGATTTAAAATATATGATTTTTCACAAAATTTTATAAATCTCTAAAAAACCCCTACATTTTTTCCCCCTAAAAAAACTCCTAAACATTTTTTCCCCCTAAAAAAACCCGAGTGTAATTTTTTTACCCCTAAATTTGGGGGGAAAACCCCTAAGTTGACGTCAGTGATTTAGGATGCTGTTGGGGCTGCCACGCTGGTGCAGTGCCTCTGGCATGTTCGCCGATGCTCACACATACGGTTTTACAGCAATCAGCATTGCGGACAGACATGACAGTCCCATAATTAATTATCTATGCCAATTGCATGTACTAACATAGTGTTAAGGTCAATTGTATACTAACGAATTATGGATATATTCTGAAATAAATGGATTATTATTATATTATATTATTATAGGAAACACTGTTTACTTGTATTCTATCTCATTCTCTCGCAGACTAAATCCTATTTATGAATGTTTGTCTTGTTTATCTCTTTTTAGTGTGAGTTTTTTGTTTCATCGAATTTCAAATCACAACGATTCTAAAGTTTCACTTCAAAAATATACCTGTTATAAAAGAGTTATTCAATTTTGATAGTAAAATATATGTGTAGGTTATATATTTATAGGTAGGTAGGTATATATATTTAATAAAAATGCATGTAAAGCAACCATATCTCGGTATAAAACGTAAACAAGGTTTCTCTTGGATAGGCGCGTGCCATCTTCGTCTCCATCGTTACTTCGTTATTTTCCATCAGATGAGTGGGAAGACAAACGCCTATTACATTTCACATAAAAACTATAATGAAACTTTCGTCTTCTCTTAACTCAAAGACTAACTTTAAGGTACCAACTATGTATAAAAAATATTTTTCCATCCCCCAGAACAGATTTTTTTCTGGATTGTAGGTACCCTATGTTCTTTACTGTACCATTGACAACGTGTAACGAAAACTTCATGATGATCGTTTGAGTAGTAAAGGCGTGAAAGCGTTACAAATAGTTTCAGTGTGTTCCAGTTTCAGTTAAAATGGCGACAGTTGAGTTAGCAAAAAAAAAATAGTATTTGTCGTACTATATTATTGTTCTATAATATATAGTACAATTAGTCTAAATATAAGTAGTACGATACTATACAGCGTGTAAGTATCACCGTCGCGAATAACTAACAAAAACGTCTTTTTTGGATTCTAATCACGTCAGTTCATCATAAAAATGCGACATTAGTTTGATTTTGCGCTACGCAATGAAAACGAAACACCCGTAGGGTATACGTGTACGGTGAATGACTTTAACGTTCGGCGCCGTCGAAGCAGCTGATCGCATAAATGTTGTTCAATTGATTATATTTCTGTTTTTGCGGTTTTGGTTTTTTTTTCGGTAAAATGTTCTGTTTACTCATTGTGATATTTAACAATAAACAAATAAAAAAAAAAAAAAAATTCCAATGATTTTCCATTCGGTCTGAATACACTATTTCAGGATTCGGTACGGTGTCGCTTACACCCTGTATGAACGAACGATGTTTCCTTTAATTAACCTATTTTTAAAAAAGAAATGAGATCCCATTAAAAACATAGCTTTGAAAAAAAATTCAAGTCTCACAAAGCAGTTTTTCTACCACAAAACCTCTTGAGATTGAATGTTCATTGTGTTTCATTTTCGCCAATGAAACAATCAGTCACCGATTGTCTGACGTGGATAGTCTCAGTCAGAAAAGGTTAAGCGTTTAACTTTTTTTTGTGATATCAAGTAAATTCAATATAACTTATTAATAAGTTTCATTTAAAAAAATTACGTTCAGGCGTAACGCAGGGCCCACTACTATAGCGGGGCCCACTACTTGCGCGGGGCCCGTGGCACTTGCTAATCTTGCTACGTGGTTAAGCCGGCACTGATTATATTTATGAACAATGTTTTTTCACATCGCGTCGCTCCCAGATGAACACGACCTTCAGTTTGCTAGGGTATCTGAATTGAGTCAGACACATTGACCGACGTACGAGTTTGTAAATATACAGATTTTCTTCTGACATATACTTACATATATGTATTTCTCATTTAGTGTGATAACTAATGTTTCTTATGCTAGAATAATGAGACGAAAGGTATTAAATGAAAGTTTTACCATATTGCATTTAAATTTACAGCACTATTCAAGGTAAGTGAAGCAGACTTCCAAATAGACCAGTGGAATTAGACAAAAAGGGGCTAATTTTTCACTTAATTACGCTCAGGTTTTAACATAATAAAACGTATTCGTTAGTATACAGGAACATGGTCCTGAATTTCATCCCATTTTTGACGTTCGGAACATTGTCAAATTAACGTTTTATTGCCAAAAAATCGCCAAAAATTGAGTATTTTGTAATTTTCTCCTTCTGTATTATAGTTGCGAAAATCGAACATTTAGTTTGATTGCCGATTGAAAACTAAAACTAATGTTATTAGTTTAACTAACGATTGAAGATTGATTTAATTTCAATCGTATGAAAAATTAAAATAATCGATTGTTTTAGTTTAGTTTTGCAATCGTGATTACAATTTTGATTAAAATATTAAGGATTAGTTAAACAAAACAAATCATTAAATTAACTAATGATTTACTCTTTTATTAAACAGTGTGTACATCATAGCAAACGTGTAAAATTAAGTTAAATAATCAGTCTTTTCTATTTTGTATGTTCGTCATTTTTTTTATACGTTATTACGTTCAGATAAATCAATCAGACAATTTTCTCATTAGTACCTACTCTATAATCATCATCATTTCAATCTTCATTATTGCCGATTGTTTATATTTAAATAATTTTTCATATGACTCTTTTTTCAAACATCTCATCTGATAGTCGGTGTGATTTCGGTGAGTTAGTCATAGTTACAAATGAGAACATTCGTTCAACTGGTCCCGCTGAAATATAAGTGATGAAATGTAGGTAAATAGTAATTTTAAAGACCAGGTGGTCGGCCAAATCAAGTGCAATAGGTTTTGGTTTTGATTCGTATAAGTAGGTTAGATACCTGCTTATACGAATCTGAATACCTAACTCTTTTTTTTAAGAAAAATATGATTACTATTTTCCTACTCATATGTACGAGCCGTAATAATAATATTTTAACACTCCATTAAAAAACCTAAAACAAACGTTTTAATCAAAAAATGTAATCAAACTAAAATTACTAACTAACTACTACTAAAATTACTAAATATATAATACTACTACTAATAATACAACTAACTACTACTAACAGAATTGGCACCTGAATTTTAGTTGTGACTAAAACTAAATTTTTTAATAATGATTGGTTTAGTCAGAATTAAATTAATCACGATTTTCTTAGTATGATTCGTCAATTGATTGAAAATATTAGTGATTACTGCCAACACTGCCAACAGGTACACAACGATTTAAAACTTATAATAATTTTGTGCTTAAGCGGGCGATGTTATTTTGTTATTAATATACAAATTGTTATTAATAAATAATTTTGTAAATAAAATAAAAAAAATATACATTTTATTTTCTTCTCTTTAAAATGATAGTTTGAGTTACACTACATACACACATGAAATATAATAATTTTACAACAAACGCTTTGTATGAATAAAACTATTTGTAAGTAAAAAGTAGTCGTTGAAGTTTGTTTTGTAAGTATTCATAAAAAATGAATACACATTTTTTTAATTGTATAAAAATACCAGCAACAAATCTGTGAAGATTACATGACAATACGACCATTTTCGATCGATATTTATCGATATTTCAAAAAACCATATTTCCGATAATTGCACATTTTTCGGACGCTATCTAAGGGATGTTAAAGATGAGTACAACATCCGTATATTGTCAGACAGTATGGCCGTTTTAAGGGCCCTGGAGGGCAACACCATGAACTCCGGTCTCATTTATGAATGCCACCAGACGCTAGAGCGATTAGCCTCTGCGAACGGGGTAATTCTGCAATGGATCAAAGGGCATAGTAATTCATTCGGGAACGACGCCGCCGATGAGCTGGCAAGAAAGGGATCTGTAACGTCAGTGGCAGGCCCAACTACACTACTGCCACTTCCCTTCAATCAACTTCGCTCATGGGTAAGGCAACGGACTCGTGAAGCGCATAACGGTCGTTGGGCCAACACACCGGGCTGCAGGCAGTCTAAACTGGTGCTGACGGAGGTCTCACCACGTTTAACTTGCAGACTGCTCAGTCTTAACCGACTCGACATCAGAATAGTTGCAGGAACAATTACGGGCCACTTAGCCCTAAACCGGCACCTATTCACCATCAGTGCGACAGACAGTCCTCTATGCAGAGGATGTCTCAACGCGGAGGAAACGGCCGCCCACGTTATCCTGGAGTGCGAGGGAGTGGCCACACAACGGGCAAGTATTCTCGCGGGTGCGAGATCGCTCTAGAAGCCTGTGAACGCCCCAGGAGGCTTCTGTGCTTCTGGAAGGAGCTAGGCTGGCTCAACTAGTCAGCCTATCTGAACGCATAATGGACTGTCTGTGAGTCTAAATGCGGAAACAGAGCCCTACACCAATACCAATACCAAAAGGGATGTTAAATAATAATAATGCATACGCCTACTAACTTATAGTAGTAGTATTATAAATTATAGGCCTCGACGAAAAAAAATGTGCAAAATGAATCGATTTGGACGACGGAAACCGGTTCAAATAGCAATAAACATTGAAGCAAATTTTAATAAATAAATAGAATTTCTCGTTAACAAATGAATTATTTTATAAAAAAAAAATTGTATGTTCAGGAGCATAAAAGACGTTTTCTCCTAAAGTTTCACGTTCATTGGAGCTTTCTTTTTGAAAATAAAAATAAATAAAAAAATTGCGATTTACGACCGTAATTCATCATTATTTAAACAAATAAAATGGACAAAATTTAATAGAACTGTTCTTAAATTTTAGGATTTCTACCACTTATACGATAAAAAAGTTCGATATGCGCACTTATAATACGGTAGTAGAAAATTACAAAAAACTCAATTTTTGGCGATTTTTTCGTATTAAACCGAACGTCAAATGGGATGAAATTCAGGACCATGTTCCTGATATACCAACGAACAAGTTTTACTATGTTAAAACCTGTGCATAATTTCATACGCGTTTTTTTTAAATTCCACTGGCCTAAAATAAATAAAGATGATAATTATGATGCCCTCGAATGCATTTTAGATAATACCGTATCATACTAAATTTTAAACTTTCACGTTCCATGATATAATTACGTATTTACGGGAATTAACGCGATCACGAAAAGGTATTACATACCTCTGAATAGCCTAACGTTTCGACCAGGTTGCATTGGCACAGACAGTTAATTGCCACAAATTTATTATTATTGTATTGTTTTTGCTTTAGTACGTAATTATCAACCAGTAACTGTAACTCGAAGCGGAGATCTGGTGACCTATAACGCAGGTTTCTACTTAGCTTACGCACCAGTTCTCCACAATATTGTCTTGAGAAATTGTTTTACCTACTAAGCATAATATTTGTAAAAACCTGAAAAAAGTGTGGTGAAAGAGAAATAAAACATTATTATTATTATTTAAACATTATATTCGAAAGCGTGATAGCAGTTTTAAATAAAACAATAACAATTATTAAAGAATCAGATTCATTCTCGTAAAAACGTATTGGGAATTGTTTTGTTTTGTTTAATAAGACAACTCCCGGATTAGGAATATTCCTGGGTCGCGGTGGCTTCACAAACATTCAAACAACGGACACAAAGGACACACAGACTCGGGACAACTATTTGTGGATCACACAAATTTTTGTCCCGTGTGGGATTTGAACCCACAACACTCGGCGCGGCGTAGTGGTGAGGTGACCACTTAAACCATTGCGCTTTCCGTGCAGTCAAACTTAAATTCAAAATTAAATTGATAATCTAATTCCAAATTCAATTCAAATAATTATTTTTTGTAGTTAAGTTGGCATAACTGTTTTCTATATTGGCGCGAAGTTTGAGCAATATCTGTCATTTAGTTTGTTTTCAGTACTCGATTTTGTAAGCTCAAGCTCAAGAGTCTTTTGCTATTTTGATAATGGATATAAACATCGAACAAAGAGTTTGTATCAAATTTTGCATTCCAAAAGGAATTTCATGTTTAGAGTCGCTGAGAATGTTACAGAAAGCATACGGTGAATCGACTTTGTCAAAAACTCGTGCATATGAGTGGTACAGTGCATTCAAAAGCGGTCGAGATTTGTTGGAAGATTTGCCTCGGTCGGGTCGGCCATCAACGTCTTCAACTGAAGTTAATATCGCTAAAGTGAAGGAAATTGTGACTGAAAATCCTCATTCAAGTTTAAGAGAGATAGCCGCTGAGCTTTCTATATCTCACCAATCGATTCGTACTATTTTACACGATCGCTTGGGTAAGAACAACGTCACCGCTCGACTAGTCCCGAAAGATCTTAATTTTCTTCAAATTCAAATTCAAAACATTTATTCAATTAAGACACTAAGTGACATTTATGAACGTTAAATTGAAGCTATTGTTAAAAATCATAGATCGACGCAAACAGACGCCACAGCATGTTTTGGAATGTCGAGGTAAATTAGGTGAAAACACCAGAATCTACTGCCTGCTTGTGTCGATCTATAACTTCCAGTTTCCAAAATGCGTAGAGCCTTATGAGAAGAATACTGGCAAAGAAACTCATGGCCACTCTTTTTAAAAGTTAGATTTTCAGGTACAATAGTATTAGTGATACATGAAAGGTAAACAGGATGCAAGCTCCACTGATGCCACCTGAATTTCATTTTATTGAAATGCTCCAAAAGCTAACTTAATGTACAAACAAAAAAAACACTCAGTGATACCGTTGAAGGTTTGAACCTATTAAACATAGAAATCACACAAGGTGCACATCAGTTACAAAATCTACTGTTAAAAATAATTCGTGACTGGATTAAGAGGTTAGAGTTGCAGTTGAACGAACCAAAATAATAGTATAGGGGGAGAAGGAAGAGCCAGAGTAAATACAAGTGGCGCCCCTATAAATTTGACGACCTTTTTTTTAACAAATATTTGAGGGTTGTTGCGATAAAAATTGTAATTAAAATGTTGTTTAGCGTAAAAAAGCAGCACTCAAACTCAATTTCAAAAACTCAATCGCGTGAAAGTCGCTGAAGGCATGCTAGAACGAGTCATTTCCGACCCTACATTCGTAAAACGCGTTGTTACTGGTGCAAGCTTCGGAATGGCGACTTCCAACTGAACCGAAACCGAAAAAAACACGCCAAAGTCGATCAAAAGTCATGGTCATGTTGATTGTTTTCTTTGACTATCGAGGTGTTGTGCTCTCGTAATTCTTGCCAGAAGGTCAGACTGTAAATAAAGAATATTATTTGAGCATTATGCGGCGTTTGACAGAGCAAATTTGTTGAAAAAGGCCAAATTCTTGGATATAACATCTCGACAACGCGCCAACGCACAAGGCCATCATTGTGAACGAATTTTTGACCAAAAACTCAACAATTATGAACAAACAACCACCGTATTTACCGGATATGGCTCCGGCCGACTTTTTTCTCTTTCCAAAACTCAAATTACCACTTCGAGGTACCCGTTTTCAGTCGATAGAAGATATCAAAGAGAATTCGCGGTGAGAACTGAAGTCAATTCTGGAAAATGCATTTAAAAAATGTTTTGATAGCTGGATTATTCGTTGGCGTAAGTGTATTATTTCTGAAGGGGCCTACTTTGAAGGTGATACTACAAATTTGGAAGAATAGTTAACATTTTGTGTTTTATTGACTTTTTCTCTGTACTTTCTTAACAGAGTAGTACACACATACATACAAATAAATCAAATTGAAGTGTCTATTTGTAATGTCAAAATAATTCGTTTTTTCACGCTCATACAGTTATTTGCACGATACCAAGTTTTAATTTTTTTTTGTCTGTCTGTCTGTTTGTTGCGGCTAATCTCTGGAGCGGTTGGACCGATTTCCACGGGACTTTCACTGGCAGATAACTGGTGTTATAAGGAGTAACTTAGGCTACTATTATTTTCGAAAAAGAATTAGGTTTCCGTGCGAAATATATAAACGTATACACGTGAGCTAAGCCGCGCGGGAACTGCTAGTACTATTATATAAATTATACCTTAGTACCCGGCCAACCAAGCTTCGGTCGTTTTCATTTTCGATTTTTTTGCAACATCGCTTTTTTTTTTTCAGGAAATATTCCTATAGATATTGATTAACTTATAAAGTAAAACCCTATCTAAATACAAAATAAATTTTGATTGAAATCGTTAGAGCCGTTTCTGAGATATATTTACATAGGTACAATTTATACAACATTTTGCTGCTCGTTTAAGTTATTAGATAATGTCTAGTTGGTGGTATTGGAGTCAATTATATATTTACAAATCACGAGGCATGATGTTCATACCCGTTTAATGTCTAGTATAGTCTATAATATATTAATTTCAGAAATTATCCTTCACGCAAATATTCAACGGCTATACAAAATGCGAAACCTTTCAAATCAATACCGGGACTTTCGTCTTTGCCATATCTTGGACCACTCCATCACTTCCTGCCTCTCATAGGTTCGTATACTATATAAATATAATCTGGCGAGTACTGGGGTCTTGATATAGGCTTGTAGACATTAAAACGCAGACACTTCCAATATTCACCTGTATTTATGTACTTTATATATGTACTTTACATAGAAAAATAGTCTAGTAGAATAAATAATGTATCGACGCACGCATGTGCGGTAACAGATAGATCGAGAGAAAAACATATGTACGAGCTTCGCAGAATGGTGGGGCGACCCGTTGGCCGGTGATAACCGGTTCTGCGCCCGTCCGCCCACCTCGCTAAGATACGGCGTGAACATCCTGGGGGCCCTTGAAGACTTCGGTCTTCAACGGTTCTGTAGGCTCGTCGAATAAGGGGCAGAGGTACTTAACACCTCTCCTGTAGGTGCCTGTGGCTGTGACAACATCAGCGACGCGCGAAATTCCGTCTGGTCCTGGGTACAGGCTTGAAATTCGGCCAAGACGCAATGTAGAGGGGGTGCGTTGGCCTCCTTAATAAGAACCAGCTCACCCAACTAAATAGGACGACCAGGTACACGCCACTTGGTCCGCTGTTGGAGCTCAGCGATGTATTCCAGCTGCCAGCGCTTCCAGAAATGTTGTCTTATGGCCTCTAGTCTCTGGAACCGATCTAGTCTATTGTGGTTAAGGGCCTCTAAATTGGACGATGGCAGAGACGTCAAGGTGCGGCCGATGAGGAAGTGACCTGGAGTTAAGGGTTGGAAATCATTAGGGGACGAAGAAATAGGACACAAAGGACGGCTATTAAGGATGGCTTCTACTTGATTAAATAAAGTTGCCAACTCCTCATAAGTTAAGTGACAGTTGCCTAAAATACGCTTTAAATGGTATTTCGCCGATTTCACCCCTGATTCATGCAAACCCCCAAAATGCGCTGAAAATGCTGGCTGAAATTTGAATTTAATCCCTTCATCAGTGCCGAAAGAGGAGATAGAAGAAGAGTTTGCCTTTAAAAAATCACCAATTTCTTTGGCGGCTGCGACAAAGTTCCTACCATTGTCGCAAAGGATTTCACGGGGCTTTCCGCGTCTTGATATAAAACGACGTAAAGACAAGATAAAAGCTTCCTTTGATAGTTGACTTACGGCCTCTAAATGAACACACTTATACCTAGTACAAACAAATATAGCTAGATAACATTTAGTAATCTTGCAACCTCTTCCCTTTCTATCCGTAATTAGAAAGGGTCCAGCAAAATCAACACCAACACTAATAAATGGAAAGTCGGGAGTTACGCGCTCAGAAGGCAACACGCCCATAAGGGGGGTGATAGTCCTGGCAGCGAAGCGCCGGCACGTAACGCACTGCCGAGCGACAGTGCGAGCCAGGTCGCGCCCGCCGAGAACCCACGCGTACTCCCTGATGGAGCTGAGAAGGAGCTGAGGACCAGCGTGAAGAAGGCGCAAATGTTCCTGCTGAAAGAGTAGTCTCGTAAGTCTATGTTTGGCGTGTAAAAGCATAGGATGGCGCTTTTCAAAAGAATAAAATGATGAATTAAGACGACCACCTACACGCAAAATATTTTCATTATCTAAAAAGGGATTTAAAGAAATGAGTGAGTTTTTAGAACTCAACGTTTGTTTATTACGAAAAACATTTAATTCGTTGGGGAAACTATCAGATTGTGACATTTTAATTAGTCGTTTAAAAGAAGATTCGAGTTCCTCAGGCTGCAAAACCCCTATGATTTTATTATTAGTATTACGGCAGTTATACAAAAACCTAAGTACATAAGCGAAAGAATGTTGAATAGTTTTGAGTTTAGAGTATTTATCAAAGTTAATTAATGGTTTATTTCTATGATTCTCATTTGTTAACATAACACTTATTTTAATTTCAGGAATTTCACTAATATTTAATGTATCAGTGCCTAATTGGGGCCAATTACATTGAGGTTCATATAAAAAAGAGGGCCCGTGCCACCACATATCCAGGTCATTTAATTTATGCGCCTCCACACCCCGAGAAGCGTAGTCCGCAGGATTTAATGCGGTGGGCACGTGACGCCACACAGAACCCTCAGTTAGCTCTAAAATAGTAGCCACTCTATTCGATACAAACGTTTTTAATTTGTTATGGCTAGTTTGTAACCACGCTAATACGATTGATGAGTCAGTCCAATAACATACACGAGTTATCTGACAACGCAGCGTACGGACAACCGCTGTAGCTAGCTGAGCGCCGAGCACTGCGGCGCAGAGTTCCAGTCGAGGAATAGTAGTAGGCGCGACCGGACTCACGCGTGCCTTAGCGCAGAGGAGCCGGACAGCGATGTTACCGCGATGATTCGTAGATTTTAAATAAATACAAGCTGCGTACGCGCTTTTGCTACTGTCACAAAAACAATGCATTTCTATATAATTAGGGTAATCACATAGCACGTGCCGAGGTATTTGGAGCGACTTTAATAAACTCAATTCACTTACAAATTGATTCCAAGATGTCTCAATGAAGTCAGGCACGGGCTCGTCCCAATCAATTTTAGCGACCCATAATTTTTGTATAAGAATTTTAGGCCCTATAGTTAGTAAACATAAAAGACCTAAAGGATCAAATATTTTACATAAATCAGACAAAATGGACCTTTTAGTAGGGCAATTATTTTTTGTGTTGTATTGAGTTGGGAAATGTATGATGTCAGCAACAGAGTCCCAGCCTACTCCTAGGGTATGTGAATATGAGCTGAGTATAAGACTGCCTTGAGGATTAATACCTTGACAAGCATTTAAAATTAATTTCGAGTTTGAACGAAATTTGCGTAAAGGAAAACAACCAGCTGCTAAAGTCCTTTCTACGGAAATTTTTATTTGTAATAATTTATCTTCCGAGTCCGCCCCTGTCAATAAATCATCTACTAGAAAATCGTTTTGAATTATGTTTTTAATACAAATATCGTCAGCTTCCTCTCCTAGTTGCCACAAACAACGTGTACTTAGGAAGCTGGCACTAGAATAGCCGTACGTCACTGTGTTAAGCCGTAATATTTTTAATTGTTCATTCTCATTATTGCGCCATAGAATTAATTGTAAATCACAGTCACAGTCTTGAACTAAAACCTGCCGATACATTTTTTCTATGTCACCCGTTAACACATATTTGTAAGTTCGGAATCTAAGAAGAATATTAAAAAGTGAGTCTTGTATACAAGGTCCCACCATCTGGAGGTCATTGACTGAGTAACCCGATGTAGTAGGGGCACTGCCGTTGAAAACAACGCGGGTTTTAGTTGACTCGCTGGTTGGTTTAAGCACCGGGTGATGTGGAACAAAATATGAAATATTATGTAACCTATTTTTGGACTCGGTAAGATGGCCTAGGTCAGTATATTCTGAAATGAATTGTTGATAAGAGGGTTTAAGGTCGGGATTCTTTTTGAATCGCCTTTCTAAGCCTACGAAACGTTTCTTCGCTAGCCGATACGAATCACCTAAACAATCGGGCTCGGTAATTAATGGTAGTCGCACGCAAAAACGACCATCTTCGTTGCGGTATGTGTGAGTACTAAAATGTTGTTCACATTCGGCTTCCATATCCGTATGTTGAATAGTAGGCTGGGGAATCTGCTCGAGCTGCCAAAACTTCGTTAATTGCTTATCTAAGTTATCATTGGTAGAAATAGAATTGCAATAAATAAATGAATTAAACGATAACTGCTTTGACGAAGTTTGCTCACACATAGGCCCTCCTAATATCCAGCCTAACTTAGATTCCCGCATAATAGGTAAGCCCTTACCTAATGCAAAGTGCTCGGACCCAATCAAGTACCAAAAGAGGTCGGCACCGATCAAAACATCAATAGGTGCTGGTTTATTAAAATGGGGATCTGCGAGTTTGATATTAGGTGGAAGTTTAAATTGAGAAATATTAAAATATTTGTGAGGCATGTTCGCGGAAATAGTAGGTAAAACTAAACAGGACGTATTCAAATTGAGTTTTTTGTTATATTTAGATTTAATTTGTACAGCACAACGCTCAGGCATAATCGATAAAGGAACATTGCCTACACCTACTACGCTTGTTTTATTAAGCTGAGGAGTCAACTGTAGCTGTTGTTTCAAGCTAGAAGTAATTAAAGAAGTTTGACTCCCGCTATCTAAAAGACATCTAACGGTTAGACAAACGTTATTTACCGGGTTATAAACGTCAATGAGCGCCGTTGATAATAAAACATGATTATTATGATGCGTTGCTACGCCAGTTGTCACCTGAGGGTCGTGTTGCGACGGCGAGTTCACGGGAGCAGTATCAGCCTGAGAAACTTCTTTATGCAACAAAGTATTATGGCGCTTTCTGCATTTTGAGCAGGGGCCCAACCTACAACGGTGAGAAGAATGACCCTTGCGTAAACAGTTTAAACAAAGTTTGAATTTTACCGCCTCAGAAATCCTATCCTCGATAGACCTGGACAGAAACGATGAGCAGTCATAGATGCGATGCCCGCCGCTGCAGTAGACACACGGAGCAGGAGCAGGAACTGCAGGTGAACCGCCAGAGGTGGCTGAAATTTGTAATGATTTCATCGGTGACTTGTGGGAATTAAACGGATCGCGTTTTGGCTGAGGGATGACTCGCTCGGATTTGGTTCGCTGAACAGACTCTAAAACATCGGCGCGACGCTTTAAAAAATTATGGAAGTCAGTAAGTGAGGGTATTTCATCGAGTGAATTCCTATACTCTTCCCACTTTAAATTAGTGTTGCTGTCGAGCTTTGCTGAGACCATGTGTATTATTAAAGTGTCCCACTTGTCAGTGGGCTGGCCCAGTGTATTTAAAGCCCGTAAGTTTTTAGAAACATGATCAACCAAGTATCTTAATCCCTTAGTCGATTCGCGACCTACTGGCTGAATGCTGAATAACGAATTAAGATGGTTGTTAATTAATTGTTTTTTATTATTATACCTCTCGCAGAGGAGGTGCCAGGCCTCCGTATAGTTAGACTCAGAAACCTCTAAATTGCTAATGACTAACGATGCTTCTCCCTCTAAATAAGAATTCAAATAGTGAAATTTATGAATAGGTTTAATACGATCATTATCGTGTATCAGGGAGTTAAAAGTATCTCTAAATTCGAGCCACTTAGAGTAGGCACCATCGAAATTGGCTATTTTAATTAAAGGCAATCTAAAATTTACCTCGCCGCCGTGGTGACTGCAATGCGACTGCCCATCCTCGGATTTGACACTGGTGAATTCCGGTTTATCACTCGATGCATCCACTAATTTCTGAGCAACCGAAATTAATGAATAGAAATCCTTTTCTATCTCCTCACGCGCATCAATCTCCGATTGCATTGAGGTAGGAGACGAAATCTCAATTTGTGTTTGCAGTTCGTCGAACTGGTCAAAAAGTTTACGGAATCTTTCCAACCTCAGCGTGAGCTCAGTAATTTGTTCGGACGAAATATCATCAAAACTAATTAATTTATCAATATAATTTTTGAATTTAGTAATTCTCCCTTTAATAGAACTCCTAGTAACTACAAGAGAAGATAACGGTTGGACATGGGTTGTTGGCTCAGTCATTTTAAAAATCGCAAAGGAGTATAATTAAATAAATAGGTAAGTCGAAAGAATAGAAAAATGAAGACAAAATGAATTCGACAAGCTAATATTATTACAGCCACAGGTAGGTACCTACTACCGGTCGGGTGAATTAACAATAGATAGCAAAAAATAACTATACTATACCTACGAGTTTTATAATTTATTTACTACAATATTATATAACTAATCAAATATAAAAAGATACTTTGTGGAACTTAGGGAGGCGTATTATTACTTATTAATTTGCAAAGCTTATACACCTACCTACCTATGCAGTGTGAAATACCTAAAGCGTACGCAAAACGGCAAGATTAATCAATTTAGCTAATTGCAAATGTAGATATCAAGCTTTAAAATTAATAGTCATAGCCTCGTAGGTAAGCAAATAAATAGGCAAAGTTTTTTGAAAATAAAGTTTGCAAAGAATAGAAATTGGCAACTGCAATCAAATAGAAATGGACTAGGCACGGAAATAGGAAAGAAAGGAACGGTACACTTCCCTGGCTAAACCTTGGCTGCGGTGCTGCAGGCTGACCGGCGGGTTTCAAGCGAGGGTTGGCTGGAAACTTGCTACGGGTTCAAAGGTCACTTCTTGATTCAAAGTATGCGAAATATCGCGTTCTCCGTCTTCAAAATATGCAGAATTCTTCTCAAACCAGGATGTTTAGTTCGAAGCGGCGAAAGTAATCCGTGACCCTTTGTCCTTCAACAGCTTGCAGTGCGTGGTAAAATGTGTGCTTCTAGTTGATCACGTCGGGGTCACCATAAAATGGCGAGTACTGGGGTCTTGATATAGGCTTGTAGACATTAAAACGCAGACACTTCCAATATTCACCTGTATTTATGTACTTTATATATGTACTTTACATAGAAAAATAGTCTAGTAGAATAAATAATGTATCGACGCACGCATGTGCGGTAACAGATAGATCGAGAGAAAAACATATGTACGAGCTTCGCAGAATGGTGGGGCGACCCGTTGGCCGGTGATAACCGGTTCTGCGCCCGTCCGCCCACCTCGCTAAGATACGGCGTGAACAAATCTATGTAAATAAAAATGAAATTCTGTTTTTCTCAAGTGATGCACCTATCAGTGCATCACTTGAAAATGAATCGACCGATTTGGCTACTTTTTATTTCAAAATGTTCGTAATAGCATACCTGTACTGTTGTGTATTCTGTGGTAGTATTAAGTTTTTAGGTAAAAATTCAATAGGTTGAAAATTTAAGTGAGAAACTGGAAGTGCTTTTTCCATGAAATTAAAACAAATAATTTAAATTTTAACAGGATAACGTTTGTTGGGTCAGCACACACACTAATTAAATACGTACTCGATTTCTTAAAATAAACTGAAGCCAAATTATTAAAAAAAATCTAAAATATTTTTGTGTATTAACTTAGCAATTTTTTTTCAAATAGAACCACTATTAATATTAAAGAAGGTTTTAGTATTACACCTTTATCGTATTAGGTTTTTTAAGGTTCCGTACCTCAAAAGGTCAAAAAGGAACCCTTAGGGCCCCTTCACACTAGCGTTCGTCCAGCGTAGGCGTTCGATGAACGTATGAACAGCGCAGACGCGTTGACAACGCGACGCTTGCGGCGTCTCTGCCAGGGCACATGAGTAAGTTGCGCGACTTACTGCGTTTTATTTTCTCGTTTTCGCACTAATTTTCTTTTTAAAAGCAAAGCCATCAATAGAGTTTTGTCGTCGGAATCCATTTTTTAACGATAATACCGAAACGACAACGAAATTGTATGACGTTGTAGCGGCGCCTGCGCTGCGCCTACGTTCAGCAAACGCCTACGCTAGACAAACGCTTGTGTGACGGTGCCCTTATAAGATCAGTCTCTTGTCCGTCTGTCCGTCTGTCTGTCCGTGTGTCACCACCGATTTTCTCATGAACGGTTGGACCTAGCAAAATGGTCTATAGTCCCTATTATATTATTATTCTCTTCATTTATTTCATTTACATATAAATTACATTTTTAAATATACTTACAATAAAAAAACAAAATATATTTAAAAATATAAAAAATAGTGTCCCACTGGTATCGGGTACAGGGACCAAGTTACCGGTGGTTAGGGTTCCAGAGACAGAAACCTCCTCACTGTGCGTGCCGTATCGAGGAGGACTGCCTTCTGCATCAAGCTCTTTATCCAGCTGCCTAACGTGAACCTCTGAAGGTGTTGGTCGAGGCTATTATTATTATTATTATCTTTATTAACATTTAAATACATATAAATTACATTTTTAAATACATTATTATATAAAAAAATATATTTAAAAATATAAAAAATAGTGTCCCACCGGTATCGGGTACAGGGACCAAGCTACCGGTGGTTAGGGTTCCAGAGACAGAAACCTCCTCACTATTATTATTATTATTAGTATTAGGTGTATAAAAATCAAGGTCCTGAGTCAACAAGATAAAAAGATATGGTCAAATTTAGATTTTCGCGAAAACTTGTAAGTACCAAAATTTACCTTAATTTTCAACTTTTTTATTTTCGGAATTTTCCCTATATTGAATATTTGTTGTTATATCACATAAAAAAAGTTTTTGTGATTATAAACTTATAGTTTGCGGTTGGAATGATCACTTTGTCGTACATCCCAACCGCAAAGTTAAGTTTGTATTTCGATAAAGACGGGCAAAAGTCTTTGAGAATTTATTGCTTGCTTACGGAACCCTCGGTGCGCGAGTCAGACTTTCACTTTCCGGTTTTTTTACCTGTAACATAGTTTTTTATTTCTAGGTGAATTTGGAACTAATACTAATTTCCATGACATGGCTGGAGTTTTATACAAAAGATATGGTCCTATAGTAAAAATGGATGGTATGTTTTCCAGACACGACATGGTTATGTTGTTTGATCCGGAATATATAGAACAGGTATCTGTCTAATTTTTTGGAATAATACTACGTTACAGTAACTGTGATTGAGCGTATCTAGATCGTAGAGAGTTGGTGTTCGAATGTGTTTACATAGTGAGGCAATAGCTCTGTGTACTACTGTCACTCGTATAAATATAAGCTAAGACAACTAGGCTTTACTTTGCTAACTGTAAAACAAATGCAGTGAGAGAATAGATATATATATTTTATATTTTCTTATCTATCTATATATATAAAAATTTCGTGTCACTTTGTTCGCGATGAACTTTTAAATTAAATTTTAAATTAGGAACTGATTTAAGTGAAATTTTACACAATGTGTTTAGTGTGGTTTCTTTTTATTGCAAATTCAAAGTCGCCTTTTCTTAGTGCATGTTTTTTTTTGGTGCGTTATTTGGATGTTTTTGAAGTCCCTTGATCTGTTAGTAAAAGCATCATCTGTTATTAAAAACTTAAATATCATAATTAACAGGTTTTTAGATCTCAAGAGGCAAACCCTGTAAGGCGCATTTTTGAAACCCTCGACTATTACAGAACGGTCCTGAGAAAGGATACATTTGAGGGAATTTATGGACTGTCAACAGCGTAATTATGAATCCAGTTTTGTATAAGTATATTTGAGTTTGGGTGCAGTACTATTTTGTCAATAAACGAAAAACTCTTGCAGGCAAGGAGCACAGTGGCGTGATTTTCGCACAAAGGTCAATCCACCAATGTTAAAAATCAAACTGGTCAGGGTATATACACCGTCACTCGAGGAAATAGCTGAAGATTTCATAGAGAGGTACAACTTTTGCTAAGTATTTGTACTGTGTAACAGTATACGCCATATGCTTAATATTTGGCAATGGGGATTGATGTTTATTTGCCACGAATTCTTAAATCTCACAAAGTTTGTAAGTGTAATAATTGGGTGAATTTTCAACGTTCAAATTTAGTACCAAAAGAAAAGACAGCCTCTAAACTGTATACCTATGTATATTAAGCTGAAGCACATTTAATGATTAGTGTGTATTTTAGGTTAAAACATTTGAAAGGCAATGAAGCGTACTTAACGGACAATTTTCTTGCTGAAGTAAATAAGTGGTCCTTAGAATCCATGGGTCTAGTGGCATTGGGAACACGATTGGGATGTCTTGATGACAGTTTGACACCAGACAACCCAGCCAGTAAATTGTTGAAATGCGCCAAAGATATCATCCAGTTGGCTTTTCAGTTAGAATATCTACCAAATCCTTGGAAATATGTTGCAACACCTGCTTACAAAAATATTATAAAAGGATATGACACACAGTGGGAGTAAGTATAAAATGTAAAGTTGAAAGTTTTTTAGAGATTTCAAATCAATATCACATGCATTTGTTTCTTCTTAAATACCATTGAGCATAATAAATTTAAAAAGTACCTAATTTTGTTTTTTTTTTTAGATTAACTACAATGTATATCGAGAAGGCCAGGCAACAGATAAAAGAAAGAGCACATGATATTCCAGAGGAAGATAAAAGCATTATTGAGAAACTGTTGGCTATAGATGAGAGGGTTGCTATAATGATGGCTAATGAAATGTTACTGGCTGGAATAGACACGGTGAGTGATATACCAAAGAGAATGAATGGTCTCAAATAAAAAAACCAAACATTAAGTTTATTCAACTAGCGTTGGTTTTCGAATACCACTCAAGGGGAAATGGCTGTAATATGTGCAAATATACATGTAGAAATTGCATGTTCGTAATCATCTCTTGACTGAGTTATAAGGCATGGGAAAACGTAGGCTATCTAATAGTGCTTCTTATACTTTTTACCATTGATATTAAGACTGAAAATGAGAAATGTTTAAAGAAAGTACGTTACATGTAAATATTTTTCGTCTGTTATGTAAGGTAGAGGGGGAGGGTGATTATAATATGTAGAACATTTTGTATTTTTTTGATTCATTTTTCATAATGTGATTTTACAGGTTTCTTTTACGGTAATGAACGTGCTATACCTTTTAGCAATTAATCAGGAGAAACAAGAGAAATTACGTGAAGAAATACGTTCCAACGATTCTCACAAACGCTATTTAAAAGCTTGCGTAAAGGAAGCACTTAGAATCAGGCACGTAAGTCCATCGAACTTGAGAACTAGCGACAGGGACCATGTTGTAGGTGGTTATCACATTCCTCCAGGGGTAAGAAATATTTTTTCTTAACAATATGTGAGATGAGTAGGCTTTACGTATATGTAGGCTTAGTAGGCTTTGTTTCAATAAAAATAGTAAAATCTCATATAGTTAGGATGGACATGTTGATGTTCCTGTCCTAGTGGGTAGGTACGCGACCCCGGCCCCTTCGAGCAACTGCAGTTTCAGCCCTGTTTCCCCAACCAAGACTTGCAGTATCGATTACCCCAGCTCCCTCAACCTGTTCATTTTCCTTACCCCAATTTACCTTCTTCCTTTGTCCCGTTTGAAAACGATTACATGCCCAAGGAGGGGAGGCGGCCGGCCATAAAAGAAATCAGTCGAAACCCTTTGTAATGTTACCTACACATTGTCGCGGATGTAGAAAAGAAAATGGGGGTACCATTTATCCCGAGAAACAGTAATGTTCTCGAGTAATAGTGAATTGAATGACAAAATCCACATTCACGCGAGCGAAGCTCGTATACGTACATATAACTGTTCTAGTAATTCAAACATGTACGCATATAACTATTCTATCAAAAAATACTGATCTAAATAAAAAAATTATGTTCATTTGTTCAAAATCGCAAACCTCCTAAAGTTCTTTACTTTCTGATTCTTCTTCCTGCCCATTTCCCAACTTATTTGGGATCGGGCCTCCTTGTGCGTCTGCGCCAGGATGGTCTATACTGGCTTGTCGCTGATGGTATATTCTGCTCTCTCAGATCTCTCCCAATAGTGGCCTACCAAGTAGGTTGGTGGTCTGCCCCTTGTTCGTTGCTTGGTGATGATTTTGAGCACTTAAATTTCTTTACCGATCATTTAAAAATGTTTACATTACGTTGTATTCATTGAGCATGTTTTTCTATATTTTTATGTATATTTATTTTTTTAATTTAAGAATCAATGTAAGATGTTTGTTCGCTACATTACTGCTCATCCGATTAACATAAAATTTTGCATACACTTTGCGGTTGTACAGAGAACGACCTAAAATATCTTTCATCCAGAAAAAAGCTCTGGTGGAAAAAAAAAATTACGTGAGCAAAGCAGCTTGTCTAAAATGAAATTTGTTTGATTATACAGATCGACATACTCGCCATGAATGAATTTTTATCGAGGTTGGAGAAGTATTACCCGCGGCCGAACGAGTTTATACCTGAGAGATGGTTGGCAGAAAAAACAGATCCACTGTACTACGGGAACGCACACCCTATGGTCACATTACCTTTCGGCTTTGGCGTCAGGAGTTGTATTGGCAGAAGGATTGCTGAACTAGTGATTGAGATACTAATAACGAAGTTGATCGAAGAGTTCAAAGTCAATTGGGAGGGACCACCTATTGAAGTCGTCAATATAATTTTTAACACATTTGTTAAACCATTCAATTTTAGATTTGAGGATGTTAAATAATTTACTTTAATAAACTGTCCTACTACGCTGTCAAGAAAGTACCGGGAAAAGTTCAATAAAACACAAAATGTTAACTATTCTTCCAAATTTATTATATCGCCTTCAAAGTAGGCCCCTTCAGAAATAATTATTTTCTTTTTTTTTTTTAAAAGACAACTCCCGCATTAGGAATTACTCCTGTGTCGCGGGCGACTTTACAAACATAGAAACAACGGACACAAAGAACACCCAGACTCAGGTGGGAATCGAACCCACGACCTATAAGCATAGCGGTCAGGGTCACTAACCACTAGACCAACAGGCCAGTCAAGTTCAGAAATAATACACTTATGCCAACGAATAATCCAGTTATCAAAACATTTTTTAAATGCATTTTCCGAAATCGACTTAAGTTCTCGCCGCAAATTCTCTTTGATGTCTTCTATTGACGGAAAACGGGTACCGCGAAGTGGTAATTTGAGTTTTGGAGAGAGAAAAAAAGTCAGCCGGAGCCATATCCGGTGAATGCGGTGGTTGTTCGATGGTATTTGTCAAGTTTTTGGTCAAAAATTCGTTCACAATGATGGCCTTGTGCGATGGCGCGTTGTCGTGGTGTAATATCCAAGAATTTTCTTTGAGACAAACTTTTTGTTCGATGTTTTTATCCATTATAAAAATCGCAAAACACTCTTGATATTGTACTCAATATTATTATATTATAGTATTGTACTCGATATTGTAGGTTCATCTGAACCTACAATATCGAGTACTGAAAACAAACTAAATGACAGACATTGCTCAAACTTTGCGCCAATATAGAAAACAGGTGTGCCAACTTAACCACAAAAAATAATTATTTGAATTGAATTTGGAATTAGAATTAAATGATCAATTCCCGATATTTTTTTGACAAAATGTATTTCTGATTCTTTAATGATTGTTATGGTTTTATTTAAAACTGCTATCACGCTTTCGAATATATTTAAGACACAGCGTATCGTCCGTATCTAGGGAATCACATCCGCTAATAAAAATAAGCCTATCGACCATAATTTTAAATCAAATTTTTTTTTTTGTCAATTAAATAAACCAAGGTATCTTTGAATTATCAGGAGTAGGAGTCGGTCAGTATAAATAAGTCGTACAGCTAGTTGCCTGTTGCCTGCCAATACGTAGATCCTTTGGAGAAGAGCACATAAGGCTTTTACGACATGTTTCATTTTTTAAGATAAGAATAAGATATGTCAATACATTATATTGATATACATAGGTAAGTAAAACAATAAAGCGTTACATCCTCACAAATTGAATGATAGCTCACGAGTCACGTTTTATTTAAACTATTTCAACATTAAATAAATCCTACATATTATAACAAAGCCTTAGCAGTTGACTGCATGGTTTCAAGGATAAAACAGTGACGGATGCCTGCTGATAATACAAAATGCAATTAATGTCTGATGAAAAATCTTATACCCATACAGTTAAAATTTATTTTAGGAATTAACCATTACGTAATTACAGAATACATCATTGAGATCTTTTTAACCCGCTAATTAATCTTAAACCTTTTTATTTTGTTTAACATATTTAACTCGATCAGGTTAAAGCAAGCTCGAGGTTCACGCTTTAAATTAAATACCATCAATTCATTTGTTTTTGCTTCATTAGCAGAAGATACAAAATTATTAATCTAGATTGTAGATTAAATGCACCAAACAGGGATGACAAATAAAATCGTCTACAGCAAGATCATAACATTTTATTCCTCTCGTAGTACACTTTAAATAAAAACCATTTCGGGCCTCACAACCGATATCGAAAATAGCCACTGAACGTATTGAACGTTCAGTGGCTATTTTCAATATCTCTAATTCTATTAGACTATTATCAATGTTAACTGAATAATAATAACAACTGCTATACTTGAGTCTAATTTGATATGGAATCTTTGTAAACAAGCGATATGTCATTGTGTATAGGGTTATCATATTTAGAATGCTGAAATATATAATCTCTATTTCCTAGTTATACGTTACGATTTTACTGTCATCGCGTTTGCTAGGACTCAATCTAACTACCAAATATGTAATGTGTAAAAAATAACTTATAGACAGGGAGTCGGCCACAAAAACACCTATAAAGTAAATAAAGTCACAACAAACTGAATTAATCTGTCCTCAACATTACTTCCAAGAAAAAAAAAGAAAAGAACAGTCGAGGAGCTCGTCACTGGCGTAAAAGGTATAGTGGCCTAGGTTACCGATGAAATAGTTTCGTACCCCAATTTTGTATTGTATTATTTCACCTCTCCTTCATTATTTCACCTGGCCTCATAGGGTTGCCATAGCCCATTGTTTTTAGGGGTTTGATTGCCTTTATATTACAAAGTTTGAGCGGGTTACCGATGAGATAGGTGTTTTAGCGGTCGGCTCCCGGTCTATTACAAGTATTAACAATTTGATATTACAACCCTATACGTCTTACAACCCTAGAAATCTCTAAATTTCGCAGATCAACAACAATTTGGTTATTAGTAGGTACAATTAATTATCAATGTAATAATTCTTTATAACATTGACGATTAATTGTACCTTCTAATAGCTTCTGCTATGCAATAACAGTAAGTCAGTGGCACTACAGTTTCAAGTAAAATTAATTAAAACAGAAATATAAAAAAATGTTCGTTTAAATGCGTGCGTCGTAAATAAAGTCGATTTACATTTATATTAATGTAGAGTTCATTTTATAGCCAAAGTTAAAACAACCACTTGCTCCTATGTTTGTCAATCGATATTTTCCATTTGTATTTGCATGTCGACCTTTATTAGTACATCGTTTGTCGCAATCTGCCGACATCATAGATGGCAAAGTACCGTTCTCCATTGCCTAATACGTTGGCGGGGAGAAATCGTTTTTTTACATTTTTTTTTTGCTCTTTCAACTGTTCTTAACTGATCGATCAAAATTTTTATTTGTTCGATCTTAGTTTTTTTTTTTAAATAAAATAAAAAATTACCCTCAAGTTGACGGGAAGAAGTCGTTTTGTGACATTTTTTTTGCTCTTTCAACAGTGCGTTAACTGTTCTTCATTGTTGAGGGTACCAGGTAAAATTACCCCCAACTTGATGGTAATTTTTTATTTTATTTAAAAAAAAAACTAAGATCAAACAAATAAAAATTTTTCATCGAACAGTTAAGAACAGTTAACGAACAGTTGAACCAACTGACAGTATACTGGACTGCGTTCCGTTATAAACAGTAACCAGTATAGCTAGCTATACTATAAAGGAACGCCTTCACACACAATATACTGAAAGACGTCATACCTCACAGGGCTCTCAGTGTATATCGGAACGTACACCAAATCTTCGAGGTCATTGAGCAAGGTTAACATAACCGTGGAACTTAAATAATTCAACAATGATAGGATATATATCATCATGAGTGCTATAGCAATGAGTGCGTGTTTTAAACGAAGTGGATTTACTGTTAAATCACGGCAATTTTTACGGTAAGAAAAACACCAGAAAATCTCTTCTCATCGTAGTCTTAGTCGCGTTTTTTCTTTTGTATGTTTGAAAGCCTTTAATCCCAGATTTATAACTTTTATATGTGACAGATATTTTATTTGCACATTTAACAGAAATGTTTTAATAAGTTTCTGATACTTTGACATAAAAGCACAGAAACTTCATAAAATGAATAACTAATAATCACGTTTATTTGATTTCCCATTACAGAAAACACCGACAATTGGTTAGTCGAATGGTTTACCTACTGAATACAGTAGAATTAATTTATAATTATAAAAAACAATCTATATTTTAGTTTTTTTTTGACACGTTACAGTTAGGTTTACATACATAATATTTCATAACTTCGTGTTTGCCACAATATACGAGTATAGGCAACACCAATGCGTGGTCAGTCGCTATTCATGACGTCGAGCAGCGTATGACTGTGACTATTTACTGTCCTGATTCCTCACAGAGCCTCATCGAATAGAGCCGCGGTTAAAGATTTACGGTTGATGCTCACAAAGTCTAAAGCTTGATTGTTTAATTTTTTTAAAGATATTGATTAGTTGTAATCGAATTCGCTGGCTTGGAGGTCTCTCGGCGGAGACACCGTGTGGCAGTTCCGGTTCGACTTCGGCCGAACCTCCTGCGAAACACCTATGAATCCTATGAATGAATATCACGGAAATTATAATTGTTAGACGCGATTTTAAACCGGTCCATTCAAATGCCATCTAGTAGGTCGTAATCCAGTAACTATAAGATTCAGTGTAAATTTTACGTACGTACGTAATTGTTATTTTATTATAATTTACCGATTTAAAAAAATCTGATTCGGCTGTACTTTTGTGTGCATGTTACGCGATATCTCCGCCAATAGTGAGAGGATTTTAATTTTATTATTTAATTTTTAATTGTTATATAAATATTCAATATTTAATTATTAGTAATATTATGTTTCATAAAAAAGTCCCTAAATTATGGGGTAACCTCTATGCGCTGGTAGTAAAACCGTCATGCACACAAGCACAAATATTGGACGTAGACTCGCGTTGGGCGGGGTTCACTCACACAGCTCCTAAAAGTGGCTTCAAAGTAAATGGTGACTTTTGTACTTGTTACGGTATCTGGACCTATATATAATCTAAGCCTGTAACTGTATAATATATTCATATCTCGTTTTGCGATCATTTTTAATGCGTCACAGACATGGATAATAGATGCCAGTTTTAAGTTCACAGATATGTAAACACACACTCGTATCTATTGGCACCTACTTATTTTATTCATAGTATTTTTTAAGGCACTGCTTACCTACTACCCTCTAGGACAGGGGTCATCAAAATGGCGGACCGCAGTGCGGGTCCGGGCCGCCAACGGAGCGTACTTTAGGTAAACAATACATCAGAAACTTAATCTTCTTTGATTAAGTTTCTATTATAAATTAACTTGTACTGGCCTCACACTGAAAGTTTTTAGAAAATAAAAAAACTGAATGAAGCCTGTTAATATTTTTATTGGTTTTCGAAGTAGTCTCCGTTCCTTTCTAAGCACCGTCGCATGCGATGGAACCATTGACTGAAGCAGTGAGCCCACTCTTCTATAGGTATTTCTTCCACGCCTTTTCTAACGCGCCGTGGCTGCGTTTGAATCTTCAGGGTTCATAAAACGAATTCTTGTAACTTTATCTTTTATTTTAGGAAATAAAAGTCATAAGGTGCCAGGTCGGGACTGTAAGAAGGATGACTCACTAGCTTTTGGTTTCGGATTCATAACAATATATCCAGCTTTCATCACCTGTGACGATATATACAGCATTCAAGTCACCTCCGTCATACTTTTCAAGCATTGAGCGCCACCAGTCCAAACAACGGCGTTTTTGATTATCCGCTAAATTACTTATGAGGCATCCATCTAGTACAAAGCTTTCTGATGCCTAAATGTTCATGTAAGACTTTTTATACTTGACTCATACCAAATGTCACCCTTCTATCAGCTTCTATCATTAGCCGCAAAGCACTCACGTTATCTTCAGTAATCGTCGTAGAAGGACGTCCTTTCTAAATTGATAATTAAGGCTTTGGGGTAGAGTTGCCTCAAAACTCATCTGTACAAAAGTAGGAACAGACCGAGACGATCACATTATTTTAAAAACGAACGCCAAAAGAAACTAGTTGGTGATCCCTGCTCTAGGAGGCACAGGCCTTTACTGCTTAATGTGGGACCACTGTCGGGATCGCACGAATAACGAACAGATAAACTTGAGATACGGATCATAAAAGATAACTTGAATTTTGTTAAGGGTTAACTATTTTTGGTTATGCTAAAAGAGCTTGTAACTTTTTTGTATTACTAGCTTTTGAAGATGACAGCCTAAAAGTTATTTTTGTATCCCTTGGGGACAGTATTTTTTGTGGATGAAAGGTACCCTATGTCCTTTTTGTATCCTTGACAACGTGTCTGCAAAATTTTATGGTGATCGGTTGAGTAGTTAAGACGTGAAAGCGTAACAAAAAACAAACTATTTTACATTCGTATTTATGTAAGGATGTTTGAGTAATAAATAATATTTGTATCTTTGATTATATACATGTCTAGATAGAGTAACTCTAACAAATGATGCGCATAAAACGGGATCCAATTACGAATTATTTGTGAGTACGAGTGTGTAGTTATTGTCAACAAATTGTCACTGTGTGTGTGTTTAGGGATGCCTGCTCTAAATTATTTAAGTAATTAAGTAAAAAAAAAAAACCGGCCAAATGCCTTTATCTGTGCTATAAGACGTTGCTTCGTACCAAATTTCAAGATTCTGAGTTCACGGGAAGTACCCTGTAGGGTTTGATTGAATAATTAAAATACTTTGAGCCAAAATCACCAATACCATTGGCTATCATTTTCTTCAGCGATAGATTTTTTTAATAATATAGAACAGGAATAGCGTCATGGCTTATGATTACTTATAGTTTTTGTTAAATTACCCCGTAATAAACTGACAACACCGGCTAATCTGTCATAGCTACAAATTTTGAAATAAAATATCGTATTTTCTCAGAAAATAGTGTAAATTAAAACAAAACTTCGAGATGAAAAGTAAAAAAAAATACTAATATTTTTATAAGGTTTTCTAGCATAGTTTCATGATTCATTGCTAAGAGCAATTATTAATGGAGGGAATGTTTTGAGCAAAAACAAAAAACCTACAGTTATCTCTCTTTACGTGTACATAACGTCATAAGAGTGACAGAGATGATGTATTGCATCGGTTACCTCTTAGCGTAGCCATGACCCCATTTTTCTATAGAAACTCATGTTTACAAATAGGTGTCAATAGTAATGGATGTCATAAATATCGATAAATCAATTAAAAAGATAAAATCGGTAATCTATACTTGCTAGTTTTATTTTGTTGATAAATCAAACCAAATAAAAAAAAAAACACAGAGAAGAAGACAGAATAAATAAAAACCTAAAATCTGGTGCCAAAGTCGCTAAAACAGTATAGTCCACGAGGCAGGTACAAATTTCATCAGTCATTTCCTCTCGGGCGATACTTCGTAAAATGCTTTAAAAAGTTGTTTCATGAAGCCTCGTGAACGTCAGCTGCGGCTCCGTCGGGGGGTTGAGGTGCAGCAGCCTCCCGCGCACGTTGAAAAAAATATTTTTTTTAGTCATTTCCTCCCGATTGAAAATTGTATCAAATTATAGCTAAACCAATATCTTAAAGAAAAAGAAAAGTCTATAGTCTATAGAGTGGCGGATTATACGTCAGCTGGTCACATGAATGTGAAAGAAATTTATACTTATAAGTTTAGTGATTTATTCTCAATTGAAAATTTAGATGATTACAGTTTATATGCTATTGCGAATAAATAAAATGTCAGCTGGATGTATCCCGGTGGAAAAATTGTCAGCTGATACCCTGAAAGGTGTAACGTAGGAGCCCGACGGGAGTATCTATCGCCTATTTAGACGCACCAGCAGACGAGTTTTTCCTCAGCATACTGCCAGCTGATTTTTTGTAACTTAAAAGAGCATATTTACGAATTTTTATCCGGGAGGATATAACGTATCTAAATTTATTCGACATTATGCTCCAAACACTAACTGAAAGATATAATTTTATTGTAATGTTTCGATTCAAACAATATTCTTTATATTACGGCACATCTTAAGATCCTATTACACAGCGTAAATATTTGGTCTCAGGCACACCTTAAAGTCTCAACCACTTATGAACCTTCAGACCATGACTGGGTAGAAATCGACGGGTAGAATAAATTAATTGACTTAAATATCACAGTATTTATTTCTTTCTATTTTTATCAATTTTTAAGTATCTATAATATAAAGAATATTGTTTAATTCGAAACATTACAATAAAATTATATCTTTCAGTTAGTGTATGGAGCATAATGTCGAACAACTTTAGATACGTCATATCCTCTCGGATGAAAATTCGTAAGCTGCTTGTAAATATGAATTTGTAAGTTACAACAAAAATCAGCTGGCCGGGAAAACTCTTCAGCTGCTGCATTTAAATAGGCGATAGATGCTCCTGTCTGGCTCCTGCGTTACACCTGGGGTTCAGCTGACAATCTTTCCACCGAGATACAGCCAGCTCACATTTTTATTTATTCCCAGTAGCATTTAAAATGTCATCTGATAAATTTTCAATTGACAGGAAATTTCTGAACGTTTAAGGACATACTTATTTCACGTTCATGTGTCTAGCTGACGTATAATCCACCACTCTATAGTCAGCTGACTTTTCTTTTTCTACAAGATATTGGGTTAACTAAAATTTGATACAATTTTCAATCGGGAGGAAATGACTAAAAATAATATTTTTTTCTACGTGCGCGGGAGGCTGCTGCTCCTCCACCACCCGACGAAACCACAGCTGACGTTCATGAGGCTTCATGATACAACTCTCTGAAGCATTTTACGAGTTTTCAAACAAGAGGGTCAATTGGTCATGAAAATCTGTTGCTAGCTCGCGGGCCAGTAACACTACGTTTGATTAACGATCCGCCGCCATGTGAAATCTGTTCGGGGGTTATTGAGATCTTTAGGATGTAACGATTCAAAAATTGGGTTAAAATTTACAATGCGAGACAATAAAGTTAAATTGGTACTATCAAATGAAAGGGTTCTATTTCTACATTAAAAAAAAACTGTTTCTTACGTTAGGCTTCATAGCTTATAAGATAAAATGTGAAGTTGTGAAATCTCGAGGACTCAGTTCGAGACGAACTACCCCACTAGGTGTATTTGTAGTACATTAGGAGAGCCTTTGCTCATCATGTAGATACAAATAAAAATGCATTTATCTTATAATTGTTTTTAATAATATTGGATCAGATGAATAATATTGTAGAGAAACCGGTGTCGTGTCCCTCCAACACAAAGGGAGGATCCTCCGACCAGGCTAGGTAATAGGCCTGGCGGAACCGCGGTCCAACAGTCGATGTTGGGATGTTGTATCTATATTACTAATCGGCGCGAGAACTCTGAATTCAATTAAATTCAAGTTTTATTTGCAAAAAGGCTACAAACGTGGTTGATGTGCGAGTTACAGTACCAGTCTACCACAATACCGAGAAACTTTGTCACATCAACTTCACACACTGTATTACCTTCATAGGTTATATTGATGGCATCCTGATTTTTACCATATATGTACTAAACTGGAAGTATTTAGTTTTGATCAAATTTACATGCAGGTCATTTTCATTTAGCCAAGTAATTGTTCATTTAATTGTAGATAGGATGTCAAGAGTATAATGATTAGGAGTGTCATTAATATATAGTATAAATAACAATGGGCCAAGAACACATTCATTCATGAGTGCACATAGCGCGATGCAGGTTTAGTACTTAGGGGTAATCAGGCTGGAGCGGTCACTGCAGGCGTGTGGTATCCCTGTTGAGGCCGAGGATGCTGGCTGGCTGAGCCTTGATTACCGCTTAATGCTGTAGGAGTTTATACGACGGTGGCGATGATAATGTTGCTGGTCTGCTCTTTGAGGGCGGCTTCCAATCACGTCGGGGTCACCACTGCGGAGGAACGGGTGTTATGTCTCTCCAACACAAATGGAGAATGATCAGGCGAGGTAATCATGCCTGGCGGACCTCGGCCCAACGGTTGATGTTCCTTCACGATAAGAATGCAAAATACTCCAAAATGCAGTGAACACAATAGAGCAAAATTACAAGGATTCCACTCTCCTCGTTGCATGTTTCTAACCCGTTTTTCTTTTAATTCTGCGTCTTTTGGAAACCTACAACAAGAAAAGTTTGAGAGTGTCAGGATAATTCACTCATAACCTCGAAGTGTTAATATTGTAGAAGATTTTCAATTTACAAACAAAAAAACATTCAGACGTTCTCTTTGACTTATTCTAGTACCATTAATTGCTACATTTGCTACCCTCATTGTTATTGGCACTATTGCAAATATATAATCATACATATTGATAAGTACTCTTTCAAAAATCGATATGTTTACGTGATCAAAGTTACAACACTATACGGGTACATAAAACGTCAGTTCAACGTAAATTCTTCTCAAAGTAATTTTTAATAGAAATTAACAGAATTAATAGGTGTGTCATTGTTGAACATAACGATCAGTTACAGTTTGGCATACTTTACAAATCCTAATAAAGCGTAATGTGGCTGATAATTATCAGTTTACTGAGTATGACTTACCGATGGAAAGATATTTTTTGACCGCATTCGGTCGAAACGCCCATCCGGCTTCTGCAGCCTGTAGCCGCACAAATTGTAGGCATTTTATTTTATCTTGAGCACAAAACAATAACCACACAAAAAGTTTTTGTAGTGTTTTTTACGAAAAACATTCGACACGGCAACATGTACGGCTGGAAGACAGAATATCAACAAACGGCGCGTTGCATTTGAAACTGACGCAAGACATCTATTGCTATCTCACTTTGTGTTATGGACTTGACGCCTTAGTGAGAACGAAGCCGTAGATATGTTTTGTGCTCTTACTTAAAACGTTCCCTCTATAGTAATTATAGCTCTTTGATTCATTGTTTTTCGCAAGCACGTCACCGCTTAGATATTCAAATGACAATGACGTCTGTCACACGCGAGTCTACGAAATAAAGTCGACTTTATTATCGCCGTTCTGTACTGCCGAATATGTCATCTAGACAAGTATATGATCAAAGGTTTGTATTAAGTAGGTATTAAGGCTTGGGATAGAGCTAGAGCTTGGGAAATGAGAGAGAGAGAGAGAGAGAAAGAGAGTAGGTACATATGTTGATATCGAGTTACACGATGTGAAACGTGGACATTAAACATTTTGTTACGGAAGCCTAAATTGACCCGCGGGCGCCTTTATTGTCAAGTATAGAAAGTAATAGGTTGCCTAAATTGAAACGCACACTTTTGACTATAAACGGAACTAATAATCTATTTACAGAATGTCCCACAATGTATTAGAAAATTCCAGAGGGGTTACGAGTTTTCGGAAAAAGTCACGAACTCTCTACGAAATAACGGTCCGAGTATATAAGGCAGTTGCACGACAGTATTAGTGGAGTTCTAGTTTTGCGATCAGCGAGAGAACTAGTGCGAATTATTAAAACAAATTGTCTATTTCGGTAATAAATTGGTGTACCTTTCTAATCCCCATTCTATATAAATACATCATGGTATGCATTCGCATGTTCTAGAAATGGCAGTTCTATTTGTAAGTATTCAACGACAGTTCAAGATGCTAAGCCTTTCAAGTCGATACCGGGACTATCCTCTTTGCCGTATTTTGGACCCATGCACCACTTCTTGCCAATCATAGGTTTGTACACGGAAGTGTATACATATATTAGAAAATAATCATATTATTATTCTAATTGACATATTCATATCATAATTCACTACACATATCATAATTCACTTTAAATTGCAGTCTGTCTGTCTATCGGGAGACTGAAATCAGTACTACAAATAGTGTACTTAATAGCGAGTATGGAAACATTGTTACTTTGCAATTACATACGTAGTACCTACCTTATTTTTTCGTCCACCGGCTTAGTGGTGGTTGGTTGCGTGGTCATTCTCATTGATTCTAAACCTACGACTCTGATTCAGTATTTCTTTAAACCCAGAAAATTCATATATGATGTATATGCATAATTATGGTATGAAGCATGTGTGTAGATTTTTTTTATGGGATTGGGGGCAAATGAGCAGACGGGTCACCTGATGGTAAGTAACTACCACCACCCATGGGCACCTGCAACACAAGAGTCGCAAGTGCGTTGCCGGCCTTTAAGGTGGAAGTAGAGAAAGGGGAGAAGAAGGGGTAAGGGTCTCCGGTAACCTCACTCACTCGGCGAAACACAATGAAATCATCGCTTAAGTGCCGGTTTTCTGTGAGGCCGTGGTATCACTCCGGTCGAGCCCATACGTGCCCAAGCATGGTTCTCCCACTTATAAACACATACATACAGTACATACGGTACATAATGTATCACAGATGTGGATGGCAAAAGTAGAATGATTTCCACTTTATGGACTTTTCCGGACACAATTTTCCCCTTAGCCCGGATAATTAAAAGAGTTACGTTTAGACAATTACTAGAGTGCTAATTATTATTTATTACCTTTCTTTTTTCCCAGGACAATTTGGACCTAAAGCAAATAAATTTAATATAACTAATGTTTTGCACGAAAGGTATGGTCCTATAGTAAAATTAAAGGGTGTTTTTGGTAGGGCCGACATAGTTGTATTGTTTGATCCGGAAGATATAGACCAAGTAAGTACAGTATCTTTTTAAGACAATTATAGGTAAGTACAGATAAGATCTATCTATAATAGTTAACTAGTATCTTAGTAGATGTGTATCGTACATTCGTGTATTTGTAGGAGAATGTGTATTCTCCTACAAAAATCGCGTCAATTAGTTGCAGTCGATAATTTCACGTACTTTACGTGCCTGCATTTAATATTCCATTTTAATAAACCAGACAACCAATGAATGTTCCTTTGTCTATACGTTGGAATAGTTTGATGCAAAAACTGCAATGTATGGCGTCTGTAGTTAATTACTTACCACAACGGAGCGTACTCGACACGTAGTAGGCTACGTATTCGTGTGAAATGGGAATTCCTGAGTATCTATTTGTCACCTTTTCATTAAAACTATAATCCAATATCAACCTCAAGAAGGGTCCTGATGTTAAAAATTAACAACATAATATAAATAATAGGTTTACAGATCCCAAGAATCAAATCCTTTACGGGTTGCTTTCGAAACTATGGAATATTACAGAGAAGTAGTGAAAAAAGATACATTTGATGGGGTTTATGGACTAATTGCAAGGTAAATACTTTATTATTATGATAAAAATTGCTATAGGTAATTATTTAACCTACCTATATTAGTATTCGTAATTTTACAGCCATGGAGCAAAATGGCGCGATTTTCGTACAAAAGTCAATCCAGCGTTGCTAAAACTCAAAC
This sequence comes from Euplagia quadripunctaria, assembly GCA_963859945.1. NCBI lineage: Eukaryota > Metazoa > Arthropoda > Insecta > Lepidoptera > Erebidae > Euplagia > Euplagia quadripunctaria. The sequence goes on along the minus strand of OY982570.1, from coordinate 11,894,589 downwards.
TGGTCAAAGTCTACTCGTCAGCACTTGATTAAATAGCTCAAGATTTTGTAGACAGGTATGTTCTCCTCTTTATAATTTCTATTCAAAAATGACGTTTTAATCTAGCGCTGGGCAAGTGGGGAACAGCGTGTAATGTTCCGCCAATAGCAAAGAAAGATCATATACCTACCTAATGCCAAATATATAATATCATAAAAGCACATGTGTATTTGTTTGTTATTGGTACATAAAAGGACACATACCTTTCATTCAGAAAAAAAACACTGTTTCCGAGGGATAGGAAGATAAATTGAAGACTGTAGGCAAAAACAAGTACTGAATAAAAATAACAGAGTTTGTAAAAGGTATCTTACAGATGACGTGTGTACCTTTATTAGATAAACTATAATTAATTAAACATTCAAATATACATATTAATATGTGCATACATTATATGTTTTAATGCTCTGTGTATGTCGTTTTTTTCTCAAGGTTAAAGCAAATAAAAGATGACAAAACATATTTGAGGGACCACTTTAATTCTGAAATTGAAAAGTGGTCCCTAGAATCTGTGGCACTGGTGGGATTGGGAGCGCGATTGGGATGTCTCAAAGACGAGTTGACGTCTGATCACCCAGCAAGTCAATTAATGGACTGTGCTAAAGATATCATACAATCATCTTTACACTTGGAATTTCTACCGAATCCTTGGAAGTATATTGCTACACCTTCTTATAAGAAGCTTATTAAAGCACTCGACAAACAGTGGGAGTAAGTATAAAATAATTGTAAGTATAGCATAAATGCGAAATAACGTAGCAAAATGCCGCTGAATTAACATTTTTTGTTAAAGTATTTGCCTATGGTAAATTCCAACGACAAATGGTTCTTACTTACCTACACGGGAAAGCGGAGTTACCTACATCAGTGCTACATCACTCGCTCGAGGTCGCGTTTTATATACCTACCAATTTGGCATCCGTGGCCGGAATAAGTGTCAGTAGGGGCGACAACGCGTTGCTGAGAGCACGCACGCACTGAACGGCATAAACATAAACAAAATGCCAAATCGAACTTATTGTACAATGGACGTGTTTTGTTATTTATAAATGTATTTAATAATAATAATAACTCCACATAGCTTACACACTTATTTATTATGTTAAATTGCATCATTGCTAGATGTTAGTGATCTGTTAAATCCTTTAAAAATAAGTCGCAATAATTATTTTAGTTATTACTACTTATTACTTATTTTGTCAATGTAATTTAAAAATACTTTAGGTGTTTATTCTTTACTCGCCGCGTGGTTGTGCTAATAATAAATAATAGTTATCTGCTTAACACAAATAATAAATGTTGCTTATATTTATTCTATACAATGTTATATAGAAATTGTACTAAATCAGGTTTAGAGTGTTTGGACACGGTGGATGTTGTAATAAATGTAGTCTATTAAACTGTAAATAATGAACCCATAACATTTAGGAAAGGTGACGAACTTTGTAGGTGTGGACGGCCCGCGTATTCATTTGTAGTAGGCAAGGCGAACTGTCGGCTGCTTCTCTCACATAATATGTTTGACATGGTACCTACCTATAGGATTATCTTAAAACACGAAATTAAATTATGACCATCCATAATAAGGCTAGAAAATAATATGGTAAGAGCGACTGAAATGTAAAACATACTGAGAGCGGCACGGATTAGTAGGTAGTTACTTGTTATTTAATACTTTTGGAAGTATTGGATAACATAATATGTTTTACAAAAGTATTAAATTGGAGCGCATATCATAAAACGTGTTGCCGATTAAAGGGCTCTCATAAAATACAAACAGTTACAGGTAGCAGGTAGATACCTTTTGTCTCTAATGCTCCTGTAATTGTAGACTTTCGTTGTAATAGTAAAAATTATCATAATGATATCTAAGATAGATTTCACCATATGATTCTAAACTGAATTCATACTCGCGCTATTATAAACTGACGAAAAAATGTGAACTGCAACAAGGGTTGCCAACTTTTTGTATGAGAAATAAAGTATATTAAAGTCGGAGAGTAGCATTGAATCGTAAACAGAGTATCTTTCTCCCTTTTACTCAGCGGCTCCCGCATTAGGAGTGACTCCTGTGTCGCGAGGGACTTGAAAAACATACAAACAACGGACACAAAGAACACCCAGACTTGGGTGGAAATCCAACCCACGACCTATGGCGTAGCAGTCAGGGTCACTAGTCCATCCAACCACTAAGCCAACAGGCCATTAGTATATATGTAAATGTGTACAGCATCAACATTTTATGTTACTATGAAAAGGTTTAAGAATAATAATAATAAATTGACACATTTCAACCACGGCCGTCTGATCCCAAACTCGGCAGAGCCTGTACTATGGTAACTTGACTGCTGATAAACATACTTATTTATTTCTAAATACATACATATTGTAGATAAATTAAACCCGGACACAGAACAAATGATCATTCTCATCACACAATTATTTGTCCTGGGTGGGAATCGAACCCAAAATTAAAAGTGAAGAATTTTGTATTTACTTTTAAAAATTAAACTTAGGGGAAATTATTTTATTTATTATTACCTATATAAAACTCAACACCCATAAATTTAATTATCAAATAAGTAATCTATTTCATTATTTGTGTATTTATTACAACCCTAAAGTGTCTGGCAAAGCAGTTACACACACAGACAAAGGTCGCGCGGTGGGCAAGGCGTTCTCAACTTTCGAAAAGCGTAAATAAGATATATTTCTGGTCGCAGCTAACGCCAGGTATTATTAATTAAATTTTGTAGACTATTATAATGTAGGTATTTTCACGTTTGTATGGGAGTGATGTATCTGTTACAAAGTAACTATTGTCTTATCTGTGCCTACATTGTGTAAAATTGTTGATAAAAGTACGTGTAATTACCTACCCAAGCAACACATACCTAAGCCAAATGCAGCAGTATTATACTTTAAATAATAATAAACTTTAATTAAAGGTTACGGCACAGCCAAAAGCTGTATTGATTAATTTTGGACAATAATAACCCTTTAAGCCTAATTAATTATGAATAGCACTGATTGTCTAGTCATAAGTAGAACTATTAAATAATGCTTTTCAGTTTAATGCCTCGGAGACCGCTGAAAGCTACATAATAGCCGATGTGATAACATTTCTCTGTATTAATTTGGTATCATTTTTCATCATTGCTATTGATTAACCCAGTGTTTGTTCTCTTCAAGCTGTATTGCATTTCACATCACCAAATTTTGTCACTAGTTGCTGGATAGTTGGTTATTTATTAGTTTTTGTAAAAAGGAAGACTGGCTTTTCAAAAATAATTCCTCTAATAGGATTTCACTACGACACAATAACGGACGGCAATTAAAGCAAAAGGGTTGAATAGCCTATAGTTAGAATCAGTCCTCATGAAATAAAGTTTTATAAATGACTGAAAAATTTGATTCGTTTTTATCTCGAAGTTGTTACACGTTAACAGTAAGAAAGATTTGATGACAGCAAATTATGACATTACAATTTTTCAGTTTACATAAGTTTCTAAAAAACGCCAAGTCGTAGAATTTAATAAAAATAAACTGATTTGACCTGAGAGTCAACTACCGCATTGTCACGACTATGGATACCACCAGTAAGTGTACGCACGAGTAGTGTGGTGATAGCTTAAAACCAATAGGCCACCTTTCCGTGCCGCCGACATTAATTACAACTTCTTGTCATATAATTTTTCTTCCAACTATTCCGTTATACTTCAGATTTAATTCCTTGTGGGTTAAAAGCAGATTTACTTTCTCTGGGACTCGCCTTTTGTCATACTCTGGTCAACACTTTCAGAATAAGTGATATGTATATTGAACAGGCCAGAAAACAGATAAATGAAAGAGAACACGATGTTCCAGACGAAGATAAAAGCATAATTGAGAAACTGTTGGCTATAGATGAGAGAGTTGCTATAATGATGGCTAATGATATGTTACTAGCTGGAATAGACACGGTGAGTAGAAAAGCTTTCTGTTACCCAATTTTATTAAAATGCTTACAAGTGGGTCTGTGAACAGTAGACTTCACGAGCAGCTCACTGCCCGCTCAGTTTATTGATCAACAAAGGCTATATTATCAGAGGCAACTGCTCTTACCCAAAAAGGCTTTACTCTATTTGACACAGTGAAGAATTGAATATTTGTTGTTATTAGCAAATATGATCAAAAACAATGAGTAGAAAAAGCCCACACCAAACTTCCCACCTTACCACATACATATTACATTCCCTGAAGGATGAGGCAGAGGTGATTAAACACTATATTGCCAACTATAATTTGGTACCGTTCACGTAATAGGGGGCAAGCCTATTTCGACATAATCTTCTGTATAATTGAGTACTTTTTGTTATCAATCACATAATATTATGATCAAAATAAGTCAGTCAGTTGGGGGATGCAGGCCGCTTCCTACCGGTCTTCTTGGAAGTCATGAGGCCTATGTCAAGCAGTGGACGTCCTATGGCTGAAATGATGATGATGAAGTCAGCAGCAGAAATCTTCCCATCTCACATCCAAAATTCACCCACGACTAATAGATTAAGCAAAGCAATTAATGCACCTGAACAGTTACATAGTTTAGATAATAAAACTTATACAAACCAAATCGCCCTTACTTAAAATGTTGACACGCGTTCGCTTGGTCAACCGCGTAACAGCGTAATTACTATTCTTAACAGTTCTATTTCTAACCTACAAACCGAATATAATTATAATTAAGAACGAGATAAATTGATGCAACATTTAGGTACTTTGCAGGTGGCTTTTACAGCAATAGGTGTACTTTATCACTTGGCAAGTAATCATGAGAAACAAGAGAAGTTACGCCAAGAATTACGTTCGGATGATCTGCATAAACGCTATCTCAGAGCTTGCCTAAAAGAAACTCTAAGGATCTGGCATGTGGTGCCATCTAACGTAAGGAGAACTGATAAGGATCATGTTGTATGTGGCTATCATATTCCTCCAGGAGTAAGCATGATTTTAATATTTTTAAAGTATCATAACCTATCACAACACAAATTAGTAGTTCGTGTTCAGTCTAGCCAGGTAGGTCGCTAAGACCTTGACCTTCTGAGGGTTTGTATATTTCAAAATTTTATTAGCATTTGCTGACATTTGGTGTAAACATCGCTAAAACTTGCATAGCTGAGAGATATCTGTCATATTCTCTAACAGTACGACCGGTAATATGGACCTTGGAATATCCTCAATCTGTCTTCTTTTTAATAGGCAGATTCTACTTCTTTTTGAAGATTTCTGAGTCAACATTTTAATCTGTTTAGAATATAAAAAGTGTGTGTACTTAAGTACGCACGTAAGAAGTTATACTTTTATCTAGTTAAATAAAGTTTATTTAAATATCATAATAAATAATGCATACCGTCACCTAACGTCAAATTCTACAAACGTACTCAAAGTAATATGTAAAAACCATTTTTATCACTGATAATCACAGTAAATTATCATAAATAATACGTACCGGCAACTAACCTCAAATTCTACAAACGTACTCAAAGTAATATGTAAAAAACCATTTTTATCACTATCGTGAAGTTGGTAACTTTGTTTGGAAAACTCAAATGTTGACTAGCTAACTTCAGGGTGTCGGTTTTTCGTGACGGTGTGCGCGTAAATCATCGTAAAAATTTTCTCTCATAATTTTTCCCTTAAGCGCCAAAAGAAGTATAACTTCAAAAATCCTTTGTACACACGTAAAATCCATATTTAGGATTATGGATTTGTTATTCCATGGCTGATGGTGACTGACATCAGGTGTAATGTGCGTCTAGTTCGATCGCGGCGTCGTGTACTTAGTGTACGTTACCCCAGAAGGAAAGTGGCTCCTAGAGTGATATGAGTGTAACGTATAATTAGTGCGTAATCTGCTGTAAATGTGCCGCATAAAAAAAAATTGTGCATGTTGTCGTTTTAGAAAAAAACGGAAAAATCGATTCCTGCTGGAGTAACGTTGTTCCAGCAGGAAAAATCTAAACTAATTATCGCAGAGAGAAATATTGTGCATGGGCAGAGAGCTTATAATTGTGCAAAAATGTGGGCCGAAAATATAATTTGTGCGTCTTCAGGTTTCCGAGATATTGCGTTTCCTACTTTTGCAACGCTTTGCAAAATCGTATATCTCAAAAACCATTGTATGTACCATCTACAGGCGTAGAATTAACATACACGAGTAGCTCTTAACTTGTGCGAATTTGTGACAATAATATTTAAGCAAATATTTATAATTTTCAAGTAATCGCGCTTTATTTTGAGAACCCAAAAAAATATATCGTAGCGCCTAAATGAGAAAACGTAGAAGCTCGCGGAAAACTGTATTCAGTCCTTCTAGAGGCCTATAATCAACATAAAAAGTTTCAAAAGTGTACATACATGCGTTATTGAATAATATTACTAAAAGTAATGACATAAACATCTTAGACTAAAAGTCAAAACGACGGTGTCATAACTTTGACGTCAACATACAAAAAACTGGCTAAACGCAGGATGTGTAGGTGTAAACCGAAAATTAGTCAATCAGTAATACGTCAATAATATATAGTAAAAATATCCAGCTTGTATGTTTCGCATATAAGTAGCTATAAACAAAAATCAAAACATTTAAACAACGGCTGGTTATCCGACCAAATTCGAATGGTTACAAAAAAGCGACGGATTCATACATATCGATGACCTTCTTAACTTTACTCACGAACCGGTTGAAACGTGTTATGCCCTAGTACACTAAAGTAGAAAAGAATTAAAGAATAAACTTATTATTGGATTATATTCTACTGGTTGTTTCCGTGACTTTGCACATGATTATCCACTCATATCACTCTAGGAGCCCCTTTCCTGCTGGGGTAACGTACACTTGTACTTAGGTATACTAAACTTAGGTATAAGAAAAAACATAAATACTATTTAGTTTTCTCTCATAAATTTTGTTTGACCATTCAGGTTGACGTAGTAGCACCAAATGAATATTTGTCAAGAATGGAGAAACATTACCCGCAACCTAACAAGTTTATACCGGAGAGATGGTTGGCAGATAAAACAGATCCACTGTACTACGGGAACACACACCCTATGGTCACGTTACCTTTCGGTTTTGGCATCAGGAGCTGTATTGGCAGAAGGATTGCTGAACTTGAGATTGAAATACTAATCAAGAGATTGATTGAGGAGTTCAAAGTGACATGGGAAGGACCACCGATCTCAATCGTGAATAAATTTACAAACACTTTTGATAAACCGTTTAATTTCAGATTTGATACTGTTATATAGTATACTTTAATTTAACTTTAAAACAGAAAAAAGGGGACTTGTACTAAGGAAAATAAAAATAAAAATTATAGCTATAATGTTGTTTATCTAATATATTTCCATTATCTATTATTATGGGTTTACGTGGCGTATCTATGTGCAAAGCGTTACTTACCAGTTTTTGAAAGAAGTGAACGGTTTATAGTAGGTACTAGTGATGTAACGAATATTCGCATTCGCATTCGCGAATATTCGCATAATTTTTGACATTCGCATTCGCATTCGCAAAAAAGATGCGAATGTTTGTGCGAATGTGTTTGACAAACGAAAAAGAAATTATTTATGGTAATTCATCTGCTAACGTTTATATTTTTATAGTTATAGTAGAATACATAATAATGGAACGGTCTTCAATAGGTTTACTAAATGGAAAACACTTTCTTTTTTGTTTTTTTTACTTTAATTAAAATGATAAAGAAACAAAAAAAAAATTATATATTTATAAATAATTATAATATCTTAATACATATCTTTATAGAAAAGGACTTGAGAGACGACTTCAAATTAATAATTTTAATAATTATGTAAGTAACACACTCAGAGGCACAATTAACCGGCCACCTATAATAACATGTTGAGTCCATCAAAACTCCTTTATAATTTAATTGTTTTTGATAAAATACTAAATTAAGTGAACCCTTTACAAAAAAAAATGAACAGAAGTCGGATATAATATGGTTTATTTAAAAATACATATTAAAAATATGCAAAAAATGTGAAATTAGAGTTTCCTAACTAGAAACAACAATGACTAAAATATTGATTTTGAAGGAAAATCTGCATTTTAATTGTCACATTAATAATGTATACTTCGTCTCGTGGTATCAATAACTACTTGTAATAGATTTGGAAACCCGTATATGAATCTCGCTTGTGGGAATATGCTCCCACTTGTCAACAGTTGCAGCTTTTAGCTCTCTGATAGTCGTAAGAGCTAGTCTACCGCTTTGAATACGGTTTTTGAGATTGTCCCAAACGTGTTTGATCGTAATTACTGAAAATTAAACCTCGTCAGGGTATTCAGTGATAGCTGTCGCGGTGTCTTGTCGTGCATTAAATCAAAATAATCGCCAATAAAAAGCGCAAATTGAACCGCATGATGTTCTAAGACTTCTTCCAGGTACCTGTGAGCATTAACACTGCATCTGTCAAAGATGACTAACTCTATACGAGCGTCATAAGAAATGCCAACCCACATTATTATTGAACTCCTAACTTAGTCCACTGTTCCGACCACAGCTGGCACATCCAGCAAACCTTTCATCACGTGATCTAAATACGCGCCGACGTCTAACACGACCATGTAAAGCAATTCGAGCTGGTCGACATGCTCTCAGATCCCTCTATGCTAACATTTGCTTATGGTTTCTATACCTACACTTACGAGTACATCTCTCTTACCTCAAACAAGCAGCGACGAGCCTCAGAAGCTGACATTAACTAATTTCGAAGAATGTTCGAGATGATATAACGGTCATTTATTTCTGATCTACATCTACTACGATCTTGTCCAGGCCTTCTTGTGCAGGAACTGATATTTCTGTAATGTCGGATATCATTTTGTATGGTAGTTCGCGGATATCAAAGCATCCGTCCAATCAGACGCTGGCTAAAGCCAGCGTTTGCTAGTGTCACTGTCCTTGTTCCTCAGGCTGTGCATTATTTGGCACTTTATTGATAAAAATGAAACTACAGCAAACCCTAACCTTCGTCTTAGCCAATAAAAAAAAATGACAACGCTACAAAACATATTTACTGTTACGCAAAACGGGCGCTGGGGATCTTAAACTTCAACTAAACAGACTAATGTGCGACAAAAACGTAAAAAATTAAATAAAATACGGGTATAATAATTTTATTTATTGCAGAACTACCCAGTTAAACAAATGCACCTATTAATCTTAACATACGTTATCGTGAACCATCGGTATGCAGTTTTAGGGGTTAAACGGAGACCGTTAAATGTGCCTCTGAGTGTTTATTATAATATATTAGTTAGTTTGTACTTACTGTACCTTTCAACAAAACTTCATTTTAAATAAAGAAGTAAAAATAATTTAGTCAATTAAGTTAGAAAAAAGAGTCAACCTCGTAATGAGAGATAATAAGCTGGAAACTCGTATAAACTGTTATTTTGGCATTCTAAATGTTGTCTCAAAAGTCTCATAAAACTCGTGTCCACGTCGTCAGATATTCAAGGTCATTGAGTTTTCCCAAGAAAGGTATAAAATTTTATCCATATCGTTACAGCCGTTTTCGCGATATTTTGAGCTTTAGAAAGCGAAATATTTGCAAAAAATAAACATTTTTATGAACCTTGAACATCTGATGAAATTTTATAAGACTTTTGAGATAACATTTAGAAAGCGAAAATGATGTTTATATGAACTTTCAGCTTCTTATCTCTAATTCCCAGGTGAATTTGATTATTAAACCCTACCAACACAAAAGGCTGCCGTTCAATGCCAAAAAAAAACCATTGACTGTGGCCCCACAATTCCAAGACATCCATGCCCATATCATCTTAGAGAGTATTGGGATTCTCGGTGTGGACATTTCCAGTTTCGATGTCACCAAGAGGCGAAGCATAGCTGGCATCAAAAAAGCTCAGTGTGCTTAATATAGCGAAGAGGTACTTCATCCCGGGGCAAAGGCTTTATTATAAATCACAAGTAGATCCCCATATGGAGTACAGCTGTCATCTCTGAGCGGGAGTATCTGGATACCACCTCGGGTCTTTAGACTCGTTTCACAGACGTGCTGTGTGAATCGTCGATGATCCTAAACTCACAAGCGATATTGAGCCCGCCACTTATACACATTTTTTCTACCAATTAAAGATAATGTAATATAAACTCAAAACAAACTGAGGTGTGTAAAGCAGTCTAGCATTATTAAAAACTCTTTCAGTGGTACACTTGTTGGTGGTTGGTGGAGTAACCAAATATTCTCAGGCCATTCTCTCTCTAACCATCTATCACAAGTCTTAATAATTAAAAAAAAATTTCTTCATCACTTCTTTTATAAAAAATTCAATTTGTACCTCAGATGAATAAAAAGTGTTGCGAAATGTCAAGCCATTCGTACATTTTGATCGCTCTTTAGTTGAAAAATCAATATTCGCATTCGCATTCGCGAATACTAGAAATAAATATTCGCATTCGCATTCGCATTCGCGAATGTGAAAAATCGACATTCGTTACATCACTAGTAGGTACTCTCTTCCCACCATGCACCACGACTATTATGGAGCTCCGTAACCGGAACTATCGGATATCCGGAATAAAAATCTATCCGAAACCGAATGTGATTGAAGATTCCATTTCGGAGAGGGGCGGAGCCTACTAAGACACCTTAATATGACAGGTTTCTATTATTTCTATTTGGCTGAAATGGTTGTATAATTTTGTTTTTATAATTCCGTTTTTAGGTAGATGAAACCTAAAAATGAGTAGTAAATAATCACTTATAAGTTAATTGTTTTTTTTTGCGATTTTACTACCAAATGATAACCTGAGCCAATTATTATCACCAATTACCTATCTGTATTTTCCTCTTACAATTCCTCAAAAATCTATTATCCGTACCTGAAACTAGGTATACGAAACTGTCTTCAATATGTCTCAAATATTATAATTTCATTATCATTGCTTTTGTTTTTTTACAATTAAAAAAATAAAATAAATTGTTCTCTCTCTGATAATTTAAAGTTCAGTATAAAATTGTATAAACAATGCAAAAATAGAAAAAAAATAGTCATGTCATTTGGCTAATCTCTTCTTTTCATATTGCACTTTTATATCGCGTGGTGGACTTTTATTAAAAGTCTTTCCTCCTACTCCTTCGAAGTTCTTCATTTTAAAAGGTTTCTTTACTTCGCGCTTGGAGCAGATTAGTATTTTTAAAACATAACAAAACTTTTAACAATATCAAAGTTGACCGTATTCCTCTCCCTCTCTTCCAAACACATTCTATAATACTCGTATCACAACCATTCTACACGCGATTACCTTCAATAAAGAACCGTGGCTATATTTAGAAAAATCCGATAAAATTATATTATGAACGGGAGTATATCGTATAATGTTATTCATGAATCTGGATCCGTTTCCGGATCCGAAATTTCATATCCGTAACATCCCTGCCATGCACCAAAATTACCCACTTCTACATTTGCACAGGAGGTAAAGGTACACCAACAAAGGTGAGTTCTGTTATTGTCAATGAATAGATATGTGCTCAAAAATTATTGGAGATAATTAAAAAAAAGTAAGTATGGAAGTCGAGCATTGAAGTTTACTCAGCTCTCTTCCGCTCCAGAGTACGACGAAGCGTAAGTGTCCTTCACCTACCTGCGCCGGATCGACATCCAAAGCCTCTGCAAGACCTTCACGACCTGAGCCTAACCTATACAATATCTATTTCTGTTAAATAACTTTTTCTACAAGTTTAAATTATAAACTGTGAAAGTGGTTAAACGTGTCTAATTCCTCTCCTCATTTAAATTTACCTTCGTGTAAACCACGAGGCCACCCTCCACGTTACACAGTAAAGGGTTTTCGAAGCGTGGGCATTGTAAAGCCAGTACAGTTAACAGTGTAGTCTTTTTTTTACCTTCCATATTGTACTTGAATCCGATAGCTCGGTTAAACACATCCAAAAAAGTCTTCCAATCATACATCGTTCAGCTGCTAACATGATTCTAAACAGCAGTTGTCTTAAGCCATAAGGTTACGACTCTAAATTGGCACTTAACAGTCTCTGACACAGTTATGGTTTCAAATTAGTAAGTATTTGCCGTGTCCAGCACCGTGTAGTCATGGTTTCTAAAATTGTACGGCTGAGCCGGATACTGGTGTTTAAACTTGAGAAACTATTTGTTTTGCCTCATTATATGACACAAAACTAACTAGTTGTCCTTGACCATAATAACTAAATTAAGTGGTCACGAATCGCGAAGCGTCGATTAATCGTTTTACCAAATCTTTGTAGTCCCTACTCCTCGTTTCTTATGTATAGAATTTTCACTACATGTTCATGTTTTTATAATAAGACATACTAGTGAGATTAAATACTTTTCTAATTTATATAATTAGTATTGAGTATTTCAACACATTTTCATTAATTTTATCATTATAGAGATATCTGCTGCAATGTAACTAACATGTAGCGGATAGTAAAATACATTAGTTTCCAGGAGCCAGTGGTTCGTGCCGCACGTATTGCGTTTTATAATAATAATACTTAAGCTTTAGTTATGACGAGGATTAAAACGTTCAGTAAAATGTATAATTTAGTTTGTGTAAAATCACGAACGATTTTGCGGTAAGTATTTCTAATTCTTATGAATACATAAAAATCATCGGTACAAGCCAATTAATACATTTCTGTCATATATTGTGTTGCAGTGATAACTAGATAATTACGCTATGCCTACGCTTGGCAAGCGGTGGTCACACCCACAGAACACTAATACTCTCACACCTGTTACGTTACTATACTGTCAACAGAGGATGAGTGGACTCTGTAGGTAGCCGTTCAATGCGGGCATGTCACCTCGATCTAAGATCGATTAATCAACTATTTGATAAAAAAAAACATTATTATATCAATGTGACAAATTAAATTATTTCATTAAAACACAAATATGAATCGAGTTCTTCAAAATACTCTGATTACTTAATGGAAATTGATGTTGGGTTTCCCGCTGAGGTATATAAAACTTATAAGAAGGACTACAAATCAAGTTAATATTGGATCCAAATAAATGATTAACAATCGATCAATCTTGCAACAATCGACATAAGCGGGTATCGATATCATTGCATTGAATCCAATCGACAGTCATTTTAAAAATTCACACTTTGTTTTAAAAATAGAATATATCTTCCAAGTTACATTTTCCTAATATTGTTTCCTACGCTATCGCGCCACCTGGCAATAGCTCATATTCTGAAACTATCAAATTCATACAATATGATGAACTTATAATTTTTCAGCAGTTTATTTTGAATTTTAGGACACACATACACAGTTATACTTTAAATATTCATACTTCAAACGTGTACCTAAGCGTAAGTGTAGGTATGTATTAATGTGTCCGTGAGCATAGACGTTTGTAATCGATGTTTTACAAAACGTGCAAGCCTTTTTTGCCGTCTCTTCTGTTAGGTGTACTTCGTAGTATCTTCACTATCTTTCATTAAACGTCATAATAAGATAGCCCTGTGCTTTATCTTTAATGTTGTCTGTACTTAAGACTAAGTGAGAGGAAAATAATTTTAGCGAGTAGGTTACAAAGTACCGAGTAGTCAATTTGTTTTGATTTATCCGTCTCCGCTCTACGATTTCCACTCGAAAGTCTAAGGACAAATTTAAATATATGTACCTCGTTATTGTTTATAAATATGTACGTTGAAACAGTTTTAAAATGTTTGTCTTTGGGGAATTTTTGGTACTGTTAAAAATTACATCAGTACTTAGTGATAACTTTATTTACTATTTATAAATAAAATTCTTAGAGTCGCCTGTAATGTAATGTCACAGATCCGAGAATTACATCAGTGAGGGACGAGAACCGGGTATTACAGCACTTTTACTGTAGGTATCTAGTGTTATTACGTAGCTAGTAATCAAAACAGGTAGGCCACAATATATTCTAGGTTCTAGTCAGGGATTTTAAAAGACAGTAGTAAAATAACCCTGTGTCTACGTAGCGCCCTCTATGACTGTTATTTGTTCTGCCAGTTTAGTTTACTTTTCCATTTTTTAATTTTAATTTTTTTACAAGTAAACCATACCGACGATGCACAAGTCAATTGTTTGCAATATAACAAATGCATATTTGTAACTATAGAATTTAGAAGTATTCAATAGTTTTGCTGCTATTAGTGAGGTAAACAAGCATACCTCACCTAAAAAAGGTCTTTATGTCGGTGCTCTCTAGAGCTTTAGACACTTAGGTTCATGTACGGATTAAGCACGTTAAATTTATAATACTTGTTTCTTTTTTAGCCATAGCAATTCATGTAAATATTCAACATCTATAGAAGATGCTAAACCTTTCAAATCCATTCCGGGACTGTCATCTTTGCCTTATCTCGGACCACTCCATCACTTCTTGCCTCTCATAGGTTTGTATGAAATATACATACATATTACAATAGTCCCTAGTAGTACATAATACCCTTTATAAAACCCTGCCATTTGTTGTATTGTAATTGCAAATTATAAACCGAAAGTAAATTAATAGGTACCGCCTACTACAAAACTTAATGCGCGTATTTAACTTAGGCTTTCAGCTCATAATATAGTCTGTTAAACCGAAGTAGAGTTTACTTTGTTTATAGTTTATTTTAATTTTGTGTTTTATTCTATCTTGTTTCGGTCTTTTTAATGCATTACTTTTGAATTGTCTTTTTTGCAGTCGGGTTTTGATTGATTAAATTATTTATTTTTCCTTTACTTGTGCTATCAGACCTTGCTTCTTACCAAATTTCATGATTCTAGGTTAAAGGGAAGTACCCTATGGGTTTTGATTTACCTGCGAAATGATTAAATTTGGTCAAATCTAAGGCTTAAATGGCTGTATCTTTTGATTGCGTTGACATAGAAGCTTGATTTTTTACAGCTTCAAACCGCAGACACAGTATTTGGAATTAATTTCAACTTGGTGCGTCCCCGGGTTCCTTGACAGACAGACAGACAGACGGGCAACAAAGTGATCATTTAAGGGTTCCTTTTTTTCTTTTTGAGGAACGGAACCCTGAAAAAGAAACATGGCGTTGCCGTTTCATTTGTCCAGGATACACTGCGTCACAATATAGATAATAGTATACCATTATAACTACTACTACGCGTGATAGTTTCCTATCTAAGCATCCATATTAATCCTTTGTGACCAAAAATCCACCTAGGATAGTAGGGTTAAGTATTGTTTAAAATAAACATTTATAAAACAGCTACTAAAAAAATATAGATCCCGATCTTAGTCTTAGTTTAACAAAAAATACTGGATTGCACAAAACTTAACGGGATATGGAAGCCTCCTAATAAATCTTTTGTTTCAGGTGAATTTGGACTGAATATTAATTTGTTTGATTTAGCTAATATTTTACACGAAAGGTATGGTCCTATAGTAAAAATAAACGGAATATTAGGTACAGCCAACATGCTCATATTGTTTAATCCGCAAGATTTATACCAGGTACTTAAGTATTACATTTTACGACGTGTGATGTGTAGTCGATTTTGTACTATGGAATATATATATAGGGTATCTCGCGAATTCTAGCAATTTATAAAACGTTAAAACTGATACCAATAAAAAAACATGCATTCCATTTATCTCTTTGCCTAATGGCCGCATTTGCAGACTGAAATACGACTGTCTTTGCAGCATTAAGTAAAACATAGGTACTGTTTCTTTAAAAAAAAAAACATAAATAATAGGTTTTCAGATCACAGGACTCCAATCCAATACGGCCTGCTTTTGAAACTATGGAGTATTACAGAGAAGTTATAAAAAAAGATACATTTGATGGGATATACGGACTAACATCAGCGTAATTTATGAATTCATTTTATGTTTGAAAAGTTTCAATGAATGCAACAGTAACACCGAAAATTGCGACAATATAAGTAATATTTTTGCAGACAAGGACCAAAGTGGCGTGATTTCCGTAAAAAAGTTAACCCGGCATTGCTTAATTTGAAACTAGCCAGAATATATGCGACACCGCTAGAAGAAATAGCTCAAGATGTTATAGACAGGTAGTTATCGTAGTGATGTACACAGATCATACCTTTTTTTTTAAATAAGGGACGGTGGAGGGAGACGTTTATGTCTCCACCACAATGGAGAATAAAGCATAATGTAGGTAATACCTAAGAATCTTGCCTAGATCGTATCTCAGGTGCTTAGCTCGGTTGCGTTGAGTCCAAGTAAAAGTTGAGACAGTGAATTTTGATGTAAGCACTTACAAGTGTCAATTTACAAAATATATATTTTTTTAAGATTGAAGCAATTGAAAGACGATAAAAAGTATTTGACGGACAACTTTGTTACTGAAATGAGTAAATGGTCGCTAGAATCCGTCGCCCTTGTAGGAATGGGAGCACGTCTGGAAAGCCTCGAAGGCAATTTGTCACCTGAGCACCCAGCAAGTATATACACGAAATGCGCCAAAGATATTGGTCAACTATCAATACAATTAGAATTTTTACCAAACCCTTGGAAGTATATCGCTACATCTGCGTATAAGAAGCTTATGAAAGCATATGATACACAGTTGGAGTAAGTATAAAAGGAATTTGTAATATATCCTGTACTTTGTCTAATTTAGGATGATAATTTTGACAGCTCACGCCCATGAAATTTTTTAATATTTTTTTGTAAAATTTAAAACAGTTAATGTCATACTTCATTGATGGGTACCGTCCACTTAGTGAAGTGCCACGCATAACGAACAACCAAACAATCGAAAATCATAGTGTTTATAATAGGTATTCAATTTCGTAAAACAATATAAGTACAGTCGCCATCAGATATATTGTAGCAGACAAGGTGACCAAATACTTCTGAACAACTTAAAATGTCAATAAGTTCCATTCACTACAAGTTACCATTAATATCTGAACATTCATTACCTCGTTAATATCTGAGCAGATGCTTGTCAATAATTTCTATACAAACTACTAACCAAAAATATCTGAACACTTACAACGTCAAGTGTATCTACGCAGATGGGGTAGTCTTAGAAATTTGAGCAGTTGAGGAAAAATTGCTATAAATACAACAATATATATAGGAACTCTTTTGCTAATTTATGTATTATGATGACCGACAGTTTATAACATTTTGTAGTTTTGAGTCATGGCATGTATATTCAATGTGTCATGCTATGGCAAGCAACGTATTATAGATATTGGAATTGGCGGAATTCTCTGAACTCTCTCCTGCGCTGATTCTTGCGCGGGATAGAGTCCATAATAAAATAATATATATATAGATATTGGATTATTGATTTTAATTAATGTAATATGAGTTCATACCGTATAGATGCTGGATTAAAATATAAAATAATTCAGTTGGAGGTTTACAAAATAGAGTACCAGCAAGAAAGCCAACTCTCACACCAAGGCACAAGATGCAGCGGCTGCAATTTGCGGCCAATTATTTAAATCACAATTTTGATTTGATTCATCGGATAATGGCAGAATGAGTTTGTGGAGACCAGAATATACACGGTACTTGGAACAAAATGTACTGCCTAATCGTCGGAGTGGTCGTATTACAATTGGATTCTGGGGATGGATGTGCAAAAAACGGCCCTGGTGAGCTTGTAGTAATAAGTGGACGAATGAATTCAATGAATTACAAGGAACTTCTTGAAGATACATTTCTTCCGACTGCTAAAGTATTTTATCAAGATGAACACATAACGTTCATTCAAGACAATAGCTCAGTGCATAATGCTCGTACTGTACAAGCATGGATTAATGAACAAAGAGAGCTTACTTTAATCAAACTACCGCCAAAAAGCCCAGACCTCAATCCCATTGAGAACTTATGGGGTAAAATAGTGCAAGAGTGGGATGGGAATGAATGTCGAACAAAGGAAGCATTAAGAAAACATGCAAATAACGTTTGGGAATCTTTCAGAGGACCAAATTTTTGTGAAAACGTTGTTGGTTCCATGCGAAAACGGTTACAAGACGTATTGAATGCAGAAGGAGGTTACACAAAATACTAATATTTTATCTACTTATGTTGTCACAAATAAAAAAATATTTCAATAATTTTTAATTTCATTACAAAACCGTGATCTATTTTCAGTTGCATCATAAACAAATGATAGTCAAGTCGATAGTCGTTTTTGGTTCCTTCTTTATATCACGTAGTAACGAATTAGGTAAGCTGTTTGCTGCGTAGATACACTTGACCTAAGTGTTCAGATATTTTTGGTTAGTTGTTTGTATGGAAATTATTGACAAGCATCTGCTCAGATATTAACGAGGTAATGCATGTTCAGATATTAATGGTAACTTGTAGTGAATGGAACTAATTGACATTTTAAATTGTTCAGAAGTATTTGGTCACCTTGTCTGCTACAATATATCTGATGGCGACCGTACAACATACGTAGGTAGGTCACCGTATCATTAACATTACAATGCCATCAAACGAATTTGGGCTCATGTCAAAGTTTTGTTTGTTTTTTTTTTTCTAATTATACAAAGTACCTAAGTTTATTAAATAGGTTCTTAAGTTTTATCATTGTTTTTAGGCCTACATGGCCTGGCCAAACATAAAATATCTCCACTATTTACGCCTAACAAAATACTGACTTTATTGCATAATGCCTGTGGAAACGTCACTGCGGATGACTGGAAATTCTTATTTTGCGTTTAATTTTATTTCTGTAAGCGTTTATAGTGATATTATTATTTTTTATTAAATAGAAAAGCCTGTTCGTTTTGTATCATAAATTTATATTCGACCATACAGCATAACCATGCAACTATCGATTCCAAGATATATGATAAAAACAATCGATTATCGAAAAGGTTTAATAACGATTATACACTAGGTAGTGTGCACATCCCTACCGTCAGGTCCGAAAGTACACACGTGAATAAAACCGTATATCTTTAATAAATATGAATACATAAAACTCACGAAAGTTTTGGAGTTTACTTCTTAAGAATCAATCTTTCATATGAAGTTTGGAAATATGACTGAAATTAATAAAAGCGTTAATTCAAAAGCGTTACGTTTTCTGCCACTTTCAAATGATGTATGTGTATGTGATAGAGGGGAGAGAGAGAGAAAAAGACGGAGAGCGGGAGAGGGAGGGGGAGAGGGGGGGGGGGGGTAGTAGAAAGAGAGAAGGGAGAGAGAGAATTGTAAACTACATTCGTGCGTTGGAGTTGAGACACACACACTATTTTTTTACTCTAATATCCCAGTGAAGTTAAGCTTTTGCAAATGGTTATTTAGGTACTCAGTGTCAGGCATACACTTGATTATTTGATTAAAATATCGGATAAATATAGAGGAAAAGGGACAAATGTAAAGGTCTAAAGTAAAATGTAAAGAATTTAGAATAAAACTGATTAATTATTTTGCAGATATCGATCTAGTTTGAAATAATGAATACAAAGGTAACTCAAGGCCATGTCTAACAGACAGTAAAACACAAGAGAGAAATAAGTTATGTTGACTGTTTTTTATTAACACCTCCAGGTTGTGTACAATGTATATCGAGCAGGCTAAAAACCAAATAAACAAAAGAGGATACAGTATTGCCGAAGAAGATAAAAGTATAGTTGAGAAACTTTTAGCTATTGATGAAAGAGTTGCTATAATGATGGCTATTGAAATGCTTCAAGCTGGAGTAGATACGGTAAGTTTTTGTACCGCGTTATTATATGTAAAATTTGACTTATACAGGTTGAGAGTATGGGTTCGGTAAAAGAAACAAAAAAGCCACTCTGCAAAACAAGGAATTACGTAAAAAGGAATAGGGTTACTTAGAAATATGGACATGGACTTGCACTAAAATGCCACGGGCCCCTGGTATGAAAAGGCCCTGACACAGGAAGCACTATTTACAAAATGTATTTAAAAATATTATTTTTGTATCTAATAAATATAAGTTATCTAATTTAATAAACCTAATAAAATAGACGAGTTATATAAATGGATTAATAACATTTTAACACATCCGTAAGAAAATAACGGCCAAGTGCGAGTCCAGACTGTCAGACTCACACTCATCCGATGAATTACCGATGGGCCTCTGATGGTATAGTTAAGCTGCTGGATGATAACTTCTTTCAATTAATATTAGATTTAGTTATATAGTTCAGTTAGTTTAACATTTGCTCCTAAAACTTATTATATTATTATAAACATGTCAGTTTTACTTTAATGTGTAAATTATAAGTCTTCAATAACTTGTGGGATTTATTTTCCATGAATAGAAATAGTCTAACGAAAAAAAACAACTTTGCAGAACTTTACTATCAGTTGAGTTTAGCTATTTGTTTTGTGGCTTGAAAATTTAAAAGGCGTTAGTGCTACAGTTGTTTACAAACAGCTTGGGTCTAGGCCTACGATTCTGTACTATAATTCTCATACATAATATATAATACCAATTTTACAGGTCTCTTTTACCGTAACGGGTTTAATTTACCATTTAGCGAATAATCCAGACAAACAAGAGAGGTTACGTCAAGAAATACGTTCTGATGATCCTCACAAACGATATCTGAGAGCCTGCGTAAAAGAAGCTCTCAGAATGTGGCATGTTATCCCGCCGAACGTGAGAAAAACCGATAGGGATCATGTAGTCGGTGGTTATCACATTCCTCCCGGGGTAAGTCTCTTATATACCTATTACTATTCCTCTACATTAAAATGAGGTATTTTATGCCAGTTATACAGATTTACCTATACACAAAGTGATCACTGAGAGGACTCGGATTTCCCGGCAACAGACACTCCGAGTTACAGTTATGTGACTCTTACCAGCTTCTTCATTCATCTGTCATCTTAATTCCCGAAGTGCGTAGTTGACGGCAATAGACTTGCCCCTAATTGCGTGATTGGCACCAAATTATGATCAGCAAAATGTTGGTGTTTAATATTATACGCCTCTACCTACAAACACAATACCTACTTAATACCATACTATATTTATTTATTTATATGGACATCCAGTAGTTGTTATACTCCAGAAATTACAAAAATTTAATACAATATGGAAATAATATATTGTATCATGTGTGTGAGTTTGTTTACTACAATAACTGAATCGATTGAAAGCAATTTTTGATTAGATTAGATTATATGTCAGTGTCTGACGTGGCGCGAACTAGCTGATGAAATTATTTTTACCTAAGTACATATTATTATGTAGGTACCTACTTCGCTTTTCTATTATTTTAATAACATTTATTAATAATCTAATCTGTACATCCAGGTTGTCGTCATAGCACCGAATGAATATTTATCAAGATTGGAGAAGTATTACCCGCGACCAAACGAATTTATACCTGAGAGATGGTTGGCAGAAAAAACAGATCCACTGTACTACGGGAACGCACACCCTATGGTTACATTACCTTTCGGCTTCGGCATCAGGAGTTGTATTGGCAGAAGGATTGCTGAACTAGAGATTGAGATACTAATGAAGAAGTTGATCGACGAGTTCAAAGTGACTTGGGAGGGACCACCGATCCTGAATATAAATATGAGCACATTTGTCAGCCAGCCATATTGCGCTAAATTTGAAGTTGCTAAATATGTATCAGATGATTAAACTAAGTATTATTTGTTTACACGTATTTGAACTTGTTTCATGTTTATTGTGAAAATAACTTGTTATAAGGTGATCCATAAACTTAAATCTTGTACTCAGAAGTATGTAATAACTATTTATTGTTTACACGGTTACAAGCAACAAAAATGACATTCAAATTAGTTTTAAACTGAGTGTAACAAATAACTACAGGTAAATAGAGCATGCTACATTGAACTAGGTACTCAAATTATTTTCTAAATATTTTTGTCACATGTACGTACACAATATAATAGCATATAAAACAAAAGTATACAAAACAAACTGGTAATGGCAAGAAACAATTTACATAACTTTGTTCTTATAATATTCCAATAGTCAACACTATATTCATCCGGATTCGGATATAATAATATGATATCCAGAAAAGCACTAGATTTATTTGCCAACTTAGAAAGCCTTGGAATCGAAGAAACCCAAAAACCGTTCTACGTAGAGGTGGGTAGCAGGGAGTGATGCAGTTACGAGGGTATCTAGCTGGTACACAAATATTAATTCTACCCAACAATTGTGGGCAGCTGAAATGGCTATGCAAAATCTTGTACATAAAAATATTGTGATTTAGATCCCTCCGATCTGATAGAGAAATCATTCTAAACTGCCTGAGCTTTAAGATACTTAGTTCTTTTTTTAGGTTAAGTTATTGTTTGATAAATACCATAAAAATCTTTTTTGAATTCGTTCCAAGCGCAACAAGTGAACAGCAAAATGTGGTCTCTAGACCACACAGCAGTATTCCAAGATACTACGGACCAAACCATTATATAGTAGTATTTTAGGCTTACCACCACTACGGAAAATTTTGGCGTTACGTGTCATAAATCCTAGCATTCTAGACGCTCGTTTAATGGTACTTTCCATGATTACACCAAGGTCTTTTATTTGATCAACTTCCTGAATCTTCTCATTAGTAGTTAAAAAACCCGTGTGTTTTTAGTACACAATGCGCCCGGTATTTTGATAATAAATTTTAGGTGATCGAATTTCAATGAGTTATTGGCCACTACGAGTGTAAAGTAGAGAAAATGATAGTAATAAATGTTTATGTTACTTAATCTAGAATATTTTTTCTAACATACCAGTATTTTTAACCAAAATATATTCAGCATCAGCTTTTCTCAGAAAAACCCTGCCATTTCTCACCCAAACATATAGCCCTTTTTTTTAGCTGTGAGCCTTGCAGCCGCGTGGATGGATTTGATGGCTGGAGACAGGTGTTCTATCATATAAATGGGGTTTTTAATAGCAGAAAAGCCAATGTGTGCACTATTAAGTTTATTATCTCGGTTTGTTCTGTTATATTTAAAGAGAGATTTTTCGAGGTAAGATATCATATTCTTTGTAGGGTTGACATTTTCATTAACATCAGACGTAAACATGAGAGATGTTGTAAGTTTAATGTGTGTGTCTGTGTATCTGTATGTCTGTCTGTGGCATCATACGGATGGACCAATTTTAATATGGTGGCTTTTTTAAATTCAAAATATATAATTATTTTCAGATTATTATATTTAAATACAGATATAATAGCGTGGTCTACGAAAAATAAATACACGTGATAGCTCACTACACCTGCCCTCCCCCCTTGTGATAATTCGTGATTTTTTCCGAACCGAAAATTTTGATTAATGGACAATTCCTTAATAATACTCTTCTAGCTAAGAAGCTATAATTCAAGAAACCTGTTCAGCCATTCAAAGATCATCAGCTCTTTTCTAATTGTAGAAGGGATTTTTGAGTCGGGGATATTGCACATTTTTTATTTATACTTGTGATTGTATTCAGATTCCACAAGATGTGACGCCATGACTACCATTGAACGATCACTTTACTAACATTATACTTCTTTGAAAGATTGTGCGGACAGATTTGATGCTTTTCCCTTTTTGGTATAAAAACAATGTGATGCTCGTAATAGTAAGTCCCTCACAACACAGTGCAGGAATTGTCTTAATAAATACCTGTAGGTTGCGGTTTTGACTGCTAAATTATGTTGCAGTTTAGTTTAGTTGGGACAATTATTATTATTATGGTTGATTACTGGCTGTTCAGAAAACAGGTTTTGTTATTTATTCCAGCCGACCCGTCGAACTGAGTTTGAAGAATTTATGAGTTATATGTTTTACATATAACTCATTACTTACTTACCTACAAATGGATTATTCTTTTCTCCACATAAATTTGTGTACTACTTTTTTTTTCTTTTTCCTACGCGCCTTTTCTCAACTAAGTTGGGGTCGCCTTTCAGTCTTAATACGAAGCGGCGGAATTTCGATATTTTACGTGAAGCGACTGCCATCAGACCTCCACAAGCCAAGTACTAGGCGATATCCAAGTTCTGTAGTTAGACCTGGTCGTCGGACTTTTTTTTAGGGCTTTAACTACCCGTAACGAATGCCACAGATGTTCGTATGGCAACCGGGACCGATGTGGGAATCTACTCGGTTACCACTCAGCTATGTTTACTACTAAAATATATATTTTTTAATAAATAATTTAAAATAAGAAATATTTTTATCTGGTATAATCATTGCATATTTATTTCCTCAATTTCCAAAATTTTAGAAATGTGTTCTTATGTGATATTATGTTATTCATAAAATAAACAATATAATATTTACTGTTATAATGGCTTTCTATGTTTTCCTTGTATCCAAACTCTGTACATTTTCAACATTTTACCTCTATTTACTTGAAGTCTTCTATCAATCAAGTTCTGTTCTTCAACAAAGCCAGCTCCTTTAAAGAGATTTGTTATTTCTTCTTGTGTGAAAAAGTATACTCTGGTATTATCACCTCTAGCATAGAAGTTGTTTGAAATGCAGCGGCCTTTTTTGAACCTAAGCTGAGCAAGGTCATATCGTCCATAATCACGGAACACTAGAAGTCCCCCAGGCTTTAGGTATTTGTAGATGTTGCTTATTACTATAGGCATCCTGAAATCGTAATGAATAACTGTTAAATGTCTAGAAATACATTATACAACTGCTAAACAATACTAACTAATCTGACTGAAAAATAACTAGATAGATACTAAATAACTTAGAGAAGTAATGATAAAGTATTAGAGAATACAGTAGTTAACTAAGGTGGCACAGCTCTTGACAACAAAGGTCACTTTCTATTTTCAATTTTTTGATAACGCATTGGATTTATGATTCAATGTCATGATATATTTAATTAATTAAGGATACCATTAATTTCAACAAAATATTGTTTATCATAATGATTTTCTTTGACTTTTTGACACCAAACCCAAGTGCACACTGTCGTAAGAACCTTTTGTTGCATGCAGTTATTATTCGAATAGTCGAAAGATTTCATCACTTCAAATCCATGAGTAAAACTCCCGCTTTGTTATTTCTAGTAATTGTTTTAAAAAAATCACAAACTTTCACTTTGAGCGCCTGATGAAAAACGAATAATACTTTTTATAAAAAACTATGTTTCATATAAAAAGTATTACTCGCATATAATTATATCCATTTCGATTTTTTTTAATGATCTACAATAAATATTTTCTGTTTTTCTTTGCTGTACTTTGGTGTACAATAAAGAGTATTTATTGTTATTACTAAATTCTAATTATAATTAATGCCAGTTAACTTTTGTGTCAGATAGGACCATGGCTACAGTTAGGGATGCTTCATGTTACACAATTGTCTCTGCCTAGTGTAACATGTATCATGTTATCATGTGTACACATAGTCTAACTATTAGACATATTGTGATGGTCACAAATAGAAACCCTGGATGTGGCATAAACTACATGTAACACTACATAAATTAGTTCATATGAAAGTATGCTATACATGCCTTGCTGTGCCTCAGCTTAGAGGGGTACCATAATAAGTTAAGTACCAGTGCAAGTACTATAATAATATATTAGATTAGCATTATACACTAATTGCTTTTAATTTAAAAAAATGTTTTAAATATACTCACTTGCAAGGATCTATTGCAGACAAAACAAATATTAAAACAATAATATCTATAGAGTTCTCTTGAAAGGGTACATCCCAATTATTGAGTGTGGCATCTAGGACAAACACATTACATCTCTTTGTATCATACATTTCAGTTTGTTTTATAATATCTATGGCTTTTGATGAGAAATCACAGCCATAAATAAAAAGGTTTGGGTCTTGACTGTATTGCAGAATAGGGAAGATAGTATTTCCAACGCCACAGCCTATTTCAAATATGTATCGTTTTGTTTCACTCTTAGCTTGCAGTTCATTACTTTTCAATGAAACATTTTCGCCTTCAGGGTATACTCTTACTGGAGCTGTGGTGTTATCTGGAGCCAGCTCTGGAAACTCAGTGAAGAGCCAATGTCGATCTTTAAAAAATCTGTAATTAAATCAAATTAATAATTGTGTAAATTGTTTAATGCAAAATAGTGCAGATCAAGGTCTGCTGAATAGTTACTTTTGTTTTAGTTTACTCATGTGTGTATTTTGGGGATGCCTAACTAGTTTTTGACAGGAGCCCTTGGTCAAGGGCTGAAGAGTCCTTTCTCATTGGTGTCAGGTGTCATACTCCCTTTATCACCTGACACTGATGGGCAGCCTCAAAATACACATGTGAGTGAAACTGTACATCTTTAATTAAAATAAATCGCAGTACGAGAACCAGATGAATGTATCTACATTTTCTTAATTTTACAGGAGAGCAAAAATACTCAGAGAATTTACCTAGTTCCTTGTGGTTCCTTAGCTATTTGGTTATTTTGGAATTTGTGAAATATTACATTTACAATTACGTCGTTTTGGCATTTCATAAAGGAGCACACTTTGTAACCTGTATTATGAAAAACAATGATTTTTTTACTTTTTTGTAGGTACATTCATCTGGTTCTTATACCGCGAAAATCCTGTCACAAAACCTTTTATTCTAAGAATTATTGATCTATTTCTATCTTAAGAACAATCCTAAAACTTGAGACATAAGTTGCATGCTGAATAGACATGATATCATTATGAGAATACATACCTATTCTGGTGTATATCATAAAAGGCATCCCAGTGTTTGTCAGCATCATCTTCTAATGACTTCATCTGATCATCAGAAAATTTCATCTGTGAGTTCAGTTCAACTTTCTCCCTAGCCACTTTTTCCTGTTCTTCATCCCAGTCCACATTATCCCTATAAATATATAGTAAAGCAAAAGTTAGCATTCATTAGATAAAAAATTTAAACCTGATATTAAAGAGTTATCTAATGGGTATCATATCAAAGTCAATGATCAATTATTATTATGGAGTTCATTCATTCATGACTAAAACCCATGCTATTTCTTCTTATTATTGTTGGTTGTCCATTCAAGATTGCTTGTAAGAAATTTCTCTTAGCGATAAGACCACCTTTTATCCACCTAAAGTATTTTTTCTAAGAAAATTTTGATTGGTTAGCAATAAAGATTTTTTTATATTCTATTCTAATTATGACTAAGTAAAAAGCAATAGTACCATGCATTGAAAAGATAAATATGTTTTGTGTCATTCAAATATCGACCACCTCCAGCTGGTTTATTTCTATGTCTAGTTTTCTCCAGATGTAATAAGGTGTTGTCAAGTTGAGAGTTCTTACAATATCTAACAAAAGAAATATAAACAGTACCACGCGTTATGTTGGAAAACTTCCTCAGCATTTTCCAAAAATCTGTTTCCAAATTGTGGTCTTTTTTCAACTGGAGATTCTCCCATTTGGTTGTTCACTCTTAATCTTATTTACAATTTACCATACTATTCTTATTACAAATAGAATATATTTTATTAGTATGTAAAGTATTCTAAAATATTGTATACTTCAATATCCAGTCCTATGTAGTGGTACGACCTACGATAAAACTATCGCAATTTCAATCCAAATTCCAACAATACCAATATAACCTTTGATTATATATCTGTCACTATAACCGAGCAACATAAGAAAAACATGCTATTGGCAAAAACGACAAGTCGTTTATAGGGATGACGGGAATGATAGACAGACCGCACAGACTAATAATTATAAGTAAATAGTTGAGCTGTGTAACTTTTACTGAAATGATTTATAATTTTGTCTGATTTTTAAATTATTATGTAGAAAAAGAAGAAGTTTAAAGACAACAAGGACTGTGCAGTAATTGTATAAAATTTAGTTAAACAGGTTTTATAAAATTTCAAATGAAAATAAAGATAAGGTCGGCAAGTGCATAAAGAATTATTTAAGATTTATTATACACACTACAGTAATATTTTAAGTTAATAAATAGGTAACTTAAAACGTAGGTATATTCTGATATATTTTGAGGAAAGATGTCATCGTCGTATAACAGATGGTGCTGTGTGTATATTATTTATTTAAATAAATTTGTTTGCAAAAAATTTGTTAACTACCTATTTTTGAAGTGAAAACTTCTTTAGGCACGTTGTGCACTTTTGGTATGGGGAAAAAGCTCTGAACCTAACCACTAACTAACAAATATATTATATGCTGTCCTACGACTGACAGTTTTTTTATTGTTTAGTGTTGTACACTAATTGTTTTTTTTTACATTAAAAGGCACCTAATCCTTGGTGTTATCTACCCGAGGTTACATCGTGATCACGGGTGGACCGTGTGTCCACTGTCGCATTACCACCATTTGTTGCGATTAAGTCCCGCGAGATTGACACATTAAAGTTGTACACAGTACAGTAAATTAGTGCTCACGTTTCGAATACAGTCCCAAAATTTAAAAAACAATATTGCAATCTGGACAGTCCGGTGTACGTAAAAGTGGTATCAGACGCGTGATGTCAATCCTAAACTTTGGAGGTAGGTATGGTGAACACACTAAACGAAAAAAATTGAATAGTACGCCAATAATACTAGTTAACCGCTGTTTTCTAAAACAGATATACATTTCTCGGTTTTTCACATGAATCTACTGCAACAAGCTTCCATTACATGTTTTTGTGCTTAGCACTTAACTCCTCTTATTTATCTACAAAACCTTATAGGTTAGATTTGGCGCAGGAAAATGAACACCAACTTGAACTAATGTATGTGTAAATGTATGGAATTAGGTTCTTCTGCACTCCATTTTGTATCGGATTTTTCGTTTCCATTTTGATTAAGTTTTATTTTCTAAGACTTTGTTGGAACCGATCTCTAAAAAAAGTTAAGTGACAAACGAGTTATTTGATTTCATTTTGTTGTTTAATTTAGTGTATAAATAGAATTTATTATGTGGATACGTCCGCAATAAGCGTGCTCGTCAATCAATACTTTGCAGTTCTAATAATATAACATAGTATATGGGTCAAATTAATAACTCTTTTGTAAAGTCAGAAGTAAAAAAGAGAAAATAAATTTTAAATATGAAAAGTATGAGTACGTTTCAAATAAGAATTAAGTTATTAACTTAAGGTGCTTCTTACTATATTTCGTATAATAACTCTTATTAATAGCTACCAAACCAATGAACTATGTCAAGCACCCCACGATAGGTCAAGCTGTTGAAATGTAGGTACTTTATTTCTTACCAACTTTCATCCCCAAACTCTGCCCGCGCCCGCATGTGTTATAAACCTAATCAAATTCCAATATTACCTATATTAGTGATAAAAAGCACCAGAAATGAAAACCATGGGTATCAGTAGGTACAATGAATTATCATCACTACATGTTATAAAACAAAGTCTGTTCGCGCTAAACTCAAAGACTACTGAACGGATTTTCATGCGGTTTTTACCAATAGATAGAGCGATTCATGAGAAAGGTTTTGGTATATAATTTGTTAAGGTTTTGTGTAAATTGGATGAAATATGATGATGATTGTAGAAGATGTCTCTGCTACCCGTGCGAAGCCGGGGTGGGTTGCTAGTTATAATTAATATCACTTAAATATAATGTTCCAAGACTTGCAATTTTGTATCGAATTTTAAGTTATTGCGCCATAAAAGACATTTTGATGCTGTACTCTGATCAAAGTAAACACCATAAAAACGATTCCACGGATCATTAAAGACTTTCCACAAATGAAATAGCCGCACGTTCACAATTTATGTTGTCAGTTAAATAACAAACTTAGCAAGACGCATTTGCCTTGTTATAGATTTTCTGGAATGCAAGTATTTGCAGTTTGGGGAAACATATTTTTCAATGACAAAAATAGTCGTATAATTATGTATTGTAGTATTGGACCTCCTTCGATGCAGAGCGAAACCTTCTTCAAGGCAAAGAGATCCTGGCTGGTAGCACCAACTTCGAGACAAGTTCTAATGTTCTTTGCTTTGAATTTGTATAATGTAAAAATTAGAAAAGAAGACGGCATGCCGTCTGATCCGCGGGTCTTCTTCACTGGCTCCCACTGCCGCGGCAGTGAGAGCCAGTGAGAGTGGTGTGTCTATCAAGAGGCGAGGCTTCGATGAAGAAAATATAAAGTGATAATATTTGTAAAGTGTTGTATTGATCAGTTATCAATATAAGCAGTCTTCCCTTACAGCCGTTTCAATTGTACCTCAAAATAACGACATCCCTATCCCTTTGCCTCACGCTGCAAATTGGGAGGCTTTTGCAGTATTTAGGTACACAGGAATTAACGCGATCACGAAATAGGTCGAAAATAATTATATCATGCCACGCGAAAGTTTAAAAGTTAGTACAATGTCCGAAGTGCCTGCAGGGCGGATGTTTAACGGGTTCTTGCGGGTTATTTTAGATTACATAATTGTTCATTATAGCACCAAACAATTAAGTGTGGAACATTTGCCGAACGAGAACCGAGAGATTTTTCAAATCAGAATGAATGTGAACGCTGGTGTCGCCGGAGCTGATGAAGCCATCACCGATCGTAGAAGCGCGAGATCCAAAAAGCCTCAAATGCAATTGAAAACCATTTAAAAGTGCTTCTAATTATCAAAGAAAACACCCCTTTTTATTTACTGAATATGAGACAGTTAATTGATAATTAATTTGGGTTACAGAATGTGCCCAATCAGGTATGTTGTGAAGAATTATAAATTGACAATTATTCTAAACTACTTCTTCCTCACGACGACAGTCGACAGTTAGAAGTAAGAGAGTGGTAAATTCAAACTCATCATCATCTCATCCATCCACAATGTTATACGCCGTATTCAACAGACCTTGCTGCAAATGATTTCCATTTTATCTGGATTTAATTGACTTTTCACAGAAAAATCAAATCTGATGCGGCGGTAAAACACCTTCGTAGAGTCACCATTGAAGTTTCTTTAACATGGCAGTAGTGCATAAATAACAATGGCTAATATATGCCTATATGATGCCTAATATAATAATAATACTAATTTAAAAATGATGATGATTAATAAAAAAAATATTTAAAAATAACTAAAGCTAATTTCATAGATAAGTTGGGAAGTTGTATATATATATTAATCACCGCGAGAACTTTCATAGCGCGATGCAGGATTAGTAGTTACTTGGGAGTTCGGTGTCTCTTCGTTAGATGGCATTGAAGTATGTTTTTCCAAGACCGAAGGTCGATATCTTGATGAGTCAGCGGTCTATACTCTATTAAGAGTGTGAAATAATTCCAGTGAGTCGGAACTGTATTTCGCTAGTTCTAGTGAGTCGGAACGGAATGCCGCTAGTTCCAGTGTGCCAGAACTGTATTCCGCTAGTCCCGGTGAGTCGGAGCTGAAGTGCGCTGGTCCCAGTGAGTTGGGGCGGTTGCTGCGTAGTGGCTGGCTCCTGCGTAAACGGGAGAGAAATGCTCTACTTACGTGGGCCGTAAGTGCAGTGTGCTGTCCCTAGACGCTGATGAGGTCGTAGGGATAACCAGGCTGGAGCGGTCGCTGCAAGCGTATGGTATCCCTGTTGAGGCCGAGGTTGCTGGCTGGTTAAGACTTGGTTACCGCTCATTGCTGTAGGAGTCACCACTGTGGAGGAACGGGTGTTATGTCCTTCCAACACAAAGGGAGCATCCTCCGACCAAACGAGGTGATCATGCCTGGCGGACCGCGGCCCAACGGTTGTTGTTGGGAAGCTGTATATATACTAATTGACGCGAGAACTATCTTAGCGTGATGCAGGATTAGTAGTTACTTTGTAGTTCGGTGTGACTTCGTTAAATGATGTTGGAGAATGTTTTTCGCTGTATGTGGAAGTCGCCATACCAGTGAAGCAACGGACTCCTTAATCTTTTTTTCAATTTCAGACTTTGACTTACCGGCTACTGACTTTACAGCTTTGAAACATAATCAGATCGCGACCCTTGACACAAAATAGAATTCAAACTTTCTTCATTCATTCTTCTTTCAAACACAGCACCGTATCCTAAATATACTTAATATTCAACTTCGTTAGTAGCTAACGTTAAATAATATATTTCCGTACATACAGTTCTCGGCTGTATCAAACTTGTAACACAAATTCGAGCTCCAAGTCTGTAAAGTGAACTGTAGGTAGCAGGCTGTATATAGGTAGTACTTAGTCGTATGTTTCTATCGCAAACCGTGGTAACTTCATGCAAGTTATGCACTCGATTTAGGAACTGTCTAGTGTCGCGAACGCTACCTGTCAGCTGTGCTATGTACACGGTCTCTACTGACTACACTCACGTTTTACCCCTAGATCACATGGGTATTTACTATTTTCCCGTTTCCTTTTGGCTGTGGTATCCAAATATAATGAAACCAGGCTAGACTTAGAATGAGTTACTATTGTAAGTAAATAAATAAATAATGATTGCTTGAAGTCCTATAACTGGTGCAGGAGGCGTATTATAGCCCTAGCAGCTCCTCATTTTATTCGGATTAAAACAGATTAGCAGCAAAATATTATAGCTTTTCTGATCAAAATATATTTTGGAATAGTAACACAACAACATGTACCACAGTAGACACCAGTCAGTTATGATTTAAACATCAAGCGGGCATTGATATATCTCAGTCTCTCAACATTACGGAGATCAACTTTAAAAAACTTGAATGTTATAAATAGTTTTGAAAAAAATAATATATTAAAAGGGTTAATATCTAGGTTAGAAAAAAGTGATCTGGACAAAACAGGACATCGGAAACACACACAGGAAATCAAAAGGCTAAAATCATGTCAGTATCCATTCCCTCATTCAACTTTTACGACATCGAGGGGTAAATGCTGTCTTTGTTTCCTTACTCCTCATATCAGTGGGAACTATAAAGCAGATTTGGAGCATCAAACGATTTTACGACTTGTTAATGATTTTTTAATGTTGTCAATATTTAGAAAACATAACAACGAGTTTGTGTTGAAGCTTATCAGATTGACATAAATCCCGTATCAGAAAATAACCGTGTAAATGTGGTGTTTTTAAAGAACTAACATAGCAACAGTTATATAATAATTTAGTAGGTGAATATTCAAATGTTAAGTAACTAGATGTAATTGTATTTGGTGTTGTCAATGTATTGAGATCCAATTAGATATTAAGACGGGCGGCTTTAGCTGTTAAACACACGACGGATTTCAAGTTGTCTAATTCCTTCAAGTCACGTGAACCGCTGCAGATAATTATATAAGGCCTCGATCGATGTACTTACTGTCCGATTAGTATGCCTTTCCTTATAATCTTATTTCATTCTCATTTATCATTAGTTGCCTTTCTTTTTTACTCAACTGCAAAGACAGATTGTGTTTTTCACGAGTTTCTGAGTATACAAGGTGGTGCATACATAGACAGGCTATCACTTTTAATTGTACCAAATATAATCTATGCCATTCTAGATGAATTAGAAAATATGAACGATATATATTTAGTAGTTTAGCCACAGGATTTTTTTTTGTGTTTTTATAGTTAAGAACTTCAGTGTCAAAAACTAAAACCCAGACAAAAATAAATGGTGGCCATTGTGATCAATCGTTGCCGTCCTCAGTAAACCAAAAAAAAAACGAAATAAAATCTTAAACAAATTAGAATTCTTCAAAGCAAAATCAAACATTGCAAAAAGAAACCAACAACACGAGTTTTCGATTCTGATTAATGTTTTCAACTATTGACTTCGCGTTTCCGTCGCGTATCCGTGGTATTTATTTGTTGTTGTATCCAGTGAGAAAATAAGCGCCAGTCATAATGCTTATATCCTTATACACTTTCTGGTATTTGCATATTTCTAAACCTTTCGTTTTATGGCATAGTTAAAACCATTAAAATTCTATCGAGTGTATTGCCGATAGTTTTACATAAGTTTGCCCACATAATATTTTTAAATGCATGCCCGCAGCTACGATCGTGGGGCCTCATTCAGGAATGGAAAAGTAGATAGCTATTTACTGCCTTCTCTTTTTGTAAGCTAAGAACTACGTATGTATGGATATCGAAGTGAAAAAAATAATTAATGTACTAAAAGATACCTTTAGCAAAAGGCAGGTAAAATTATGGTATTTTTGGTAAGTACCACTCGTCTGTTTAGAAACTTAGCAGATTAATAAATAGTGTTTTTTTATAAACATTAAAAATTAAGCTTTGATAAATTAGAAGATGTTTTGTCAAACACAAATTTGGATTCTGTTTAGTCTTTTGTTTGGTTTAATGAAGTTAAAGATCACTTTAAGATATCAGGAACTACCTTAATGGTTAAAACGTAGAACTTTAAAAATTTTTGCACACAATATATGTATATTACACTCGTAACATGGCACAAAACAAAGTCTATTATAATAATAATTGAAGTATTTGGAAAATTATTATTAAAACGTGAGTTTTGACGATGTGAGATGTAAGTTGACGTTTGTTATTTCAAGTTCAGTTAAATAAGGGAAAGAGAGCAAATACAATTTTCTTTGTCATTTTAGACCTTCAAGTTATTAGTACTAGTAATATCGGGGACAACGTGAAGTAAAATGTTGTCCTAAGAGATGGAGTCACAGAGTGCTCTGAACAGAATAAATGAGTTGGTCATTTAGTCTGTTCAGAGCACTTGTTACAACGTTACACTTAAAAAGGTTTAACGTAATAATTAAGACTTCAGACTTGTGATTCATCCATTGGTTGCGGCTTCGAAACTTAATCACCTCTATAATATATAATATATAATCTACCGAGGATGGAGATGTTCACAAAAACACTAGTAATGTGCGACCCACGTTACTCGTATTTTTTTTTAAATCTAACAGTCTAATGACGCTCCCGTGTCCAGTGACTTAAATGCATTACAATTCACTCTAAAAAATGAGGAGTTTTCGTTGAGAAGTTTACTTTATTTTTTATAAATAACACGCTATGCTAAACCCGACATTTATTTATACTGTGTATATGAAATGTGTCAACTTTTCAGTATAATGTTAGATGTGACAGTAACGAAATGTTGCGACGAGAATTAATTTAACGCACTAAGTAAAACAAGGTGTAAGTTATATTGTTTATTTTTTTAACCCCTGACAGAAAAAAATATTTGTGTTATTAGTTTAAAGTGTGTATCTCTGGCATCAGTGCTCTATACGGATATACCAATTTTGATTAAGATTTTTTTTTTGTTTGAAAAGTGACTTGATCGAGAGCGTTCTTTTTCTTTCAAGAAAATCTATTCACCCGTTTGAAAATCATCAGCTTTATTGTAATCGTTGAATAGATTTTTGAGTCAGGAGTATTTAAATTGTTGTTGTTTCGTTCCTTATATTTGACGGTTAAAGTTTTATTATTATGAAAACTTATATTACTTAAAGCACAGTCATATTTTTTTATTTAGGTATTATATATATATCTATGTTAATAATAAAGCTGAAGTTATTTTTTTTTGTTGAACCTGCTAATCTCTGGAACTGCCAGTCGAATTTGAAAACTATTTATTTGCAGTTGGTAGCCCAAAAAGCCAAAACCTTGAGGAAGGTAACAGGCTATTTAAGATCACCCTTTTACAAAAGTCTATTTTTTTATAAATACACCTTTAAGCTTTTCCCTTTGCACACAGAAAATAAAAATCGAGTAGTCCAAATAAACGGTATCGCATATTTTGTGCATTAAAACTGTTCTAAAGAACAAGGACTGCATACTCGCTGCTCTGTTATCGAGATACGAGCTATTATTTTGTAGTAGCAAGTAGCTATTCTTGTACCTAGGTATACTTCAATGTTAATTTTTGTTAAATTAACACGATTACCAATTACTTTTACACGATTACCAATTACAATTACTTTTACACATTGATAAATAAAATAACGCCTAATTTACACATTGATAAAAAGTAATTTGAGATTTATCACTATTGCCTACCTCACCTAAAGCATGTCATAGGAACCTACTTGTGTCGTCCTCCAATAATCCTTCTACAATAGTTGTGACTATTGTAGAAGGATTATCGGAGCGGCGACAATTAATACACTTTATATCGACGGCACTTTATATATATTTTGAGGGGTAGAATACGAATGAATCGAAATATGCTAACCGCCGGTATTTATATAATCATCTTGACCAATTTTAATACAAACTTAATAGGTAATATTAAACATTGTTTATGTTAATTATTCTGTTGATTATTTACGTACAATTATTATTTAATAATATCGAATTATATAACATAAATAACATTAAAGGTTTATTGCGCCGGAAGCTGTCAAGCGGAAGGCGCCAATAAAATATTATAAGTATAAAGAAATATAAATCAACTATTTACTTGATTATAAAATTACTAATTATATTATAAAACAATAATAAGCTCTATATATTGTCTAATCATTAGGATGTACCTGAACTACTTAAATAATGGCTCACATATTATGCGAGGCCGGAAGTGTTACTCGATAACACTATTCTCATCTAACTCTCTAACTCTCTAACTAAAGTAAATCCTGCTGAAAGTGAGTATAGTGAGCTAAAGTATCGGTTATTAATTCGTTCAAAAACTGTAATTAAAATTAGCCCATCTCACATTACAGAATTTAATTTCAAACTAAGTCTTAGGGTGGGATATCGTTTCATCGTAAAATCTATTTCTAAAACACACCCTTGCAGGCTCCATTAGAGGCAGTGGCATCGGAGGGGTGGCGAGGGGTACGAGCGGGTGATTCTACAAACAATCCTCGCGGATATTGAACGGCGATGCGTTCGGAAATGCAGCGCCGCCGGCTGCGTGCAACGGAATGGTTCACGTCTCATCGCACGGGAACCAACGTGTGAAGATATGAACGGCCTCATTTTCATCTCGTTTGTATTCATATTACAATTCAATTTGAATACACAAGAAGAGGATTTTACTTTTATAAACATGAGGCATTTCTATCGGATGCCGTTAGAAGTGACATACTTGCGATCATTTTGTGAAAAGATTAATTTTAGAATATTATATGAATATTATGGCTGTTGTCTATGATTTCTCGAAAACTTGAAAGTAATTGCACGAACTGCACAGATGGCGCAAGTGGTCACCTTGCCACTACGCCGCGCCGAGTGTTGTGGGTTCAAATCCCGCACGGGACAAAAATTTGTGTGATCCACAAGTAGTTGTCTCGAGTCTATGTGTTCTTTGTGTCCGTTGCTTGAATGTTTGTGAAGCCCCCCGCAACACAAGAATATTCCTAATGCGGGCTTTGTTTTAAAAAAAATAAAAATAATTATCTAGAATAAAAATCAATCTTCATTTCTATCAGAGTATTAATATTCTGAAAATGTTCTATAAAATGTCTATGATACATTTATCTTTTAAAGAAGGATTCACTATTAATTTTCATTATCTCAATTTTTTATTCCGTGGTTACCGGAGCACCTATCTAATAAAGATAAAAACCTTCCCTTAAATACTAAATATACTGGTTAAAATAACTTTTAATTGCTTCGAAACTAAAATTTTTAACTTCACTCGGCTTTGTGTTAACCTAATTGCAAACTTGCCTCTAATACATGAAGATTACGCAATGAAAAGAAAGAATATAATATCTCGCCCATTATACAGGAAAGACTTTCTTTTTCTCAGTACAATCAACCTTTTACACTAAAACCTTTAGTGAAATTTAAGGTTCTTAACTATCTAGTAGTAAGATGAGGGTTAAAAAATGTATATCAGCATTTAGTCCATCTAATAAAGCTTGCGAACAATTAGTTAGATATAGTGTTTGTAGGTAGGTGGCTGGCCTAGCCATCTGTTGCGGTCAAGTGTGCTCCTTCGGAAGTAGGATGAGCCACCATCCTTCATGGACCAAATGAAACGATGCTCACAAAGTAGATATCTAATGTTTTGTGAGAGTGCCCCGAGGACGGTTAAGTATTTTATTTCTTTTTATTCGAAAATAGAATAGACAGAAAGCTTTGTTGTTTGTAATGCGTAGGCAGTTTTGATTCGGGTAATAGTTCCTTAAGGACGCAATCACAAATTTTGTCTGTTTGAGAAAAAAATATTTTTTTTAATAGGAATATCTATGTATTCATACATAAGTACGAATAACATTTCACTTTCTTATATATTCGGTTACATTTTCTGGTAAATCCTTTTAACACCGCCTTTAGGTATATACAATAAGTTATTTAATATGAGTATACCTATTTTAATTTTTGAGCTCTAATTGAGTGAGGATGTATGGATGTATGTATGTATAGATGTTTGTTACTCTTTCAAGCCAAAACTACTAAACCGATTGCGATGAAACTTGGTATGTAGATAGCTGGACACCTGGATTAACATATAGGCTACTTTTTATCTAGATATTCCCACGGGATCGGGACTTACGTTGGTGAAACCCCGGGGCGCTGCTAGTTAATTATAATAATGACAGTGCGAAAATGGTTGAGAATAATAAAAAAAATTATCGGACCTTCACTGCCCGTGTCGCCTCGGAGTCAATTGTTTTCTTAGTTCAACCTTTCAATGTTCGATTTATTGTTACTATAGATCGCCTGGTGGTCCAATTTTGACCATAATTCGTCAAGTTTTAAATGTGTTTCTATCTGTATCATGACAAGTCAACATTTCTACTGGACCCCTGTAGCTTTTTGTAGCCATTTTAGCATAATTTTTAAACTTGTAACACATGAATTTAAAATTTTAGCTTTCTGCACTTATTCTACATTCACATTCCTAAGTGCGCAAAGTTTGCTTAAAAAAAGGACATAGAAATTACTTCACGTATAAATATAGGGGAAAGGAAGGCAAAATGGACAACTTAACAAAAAACAAGTATAGAAAAGGAACTAATAATTTTATTAAACTTCATCAAAGTCAAAAATAATCTATATTGTGAACTTTATATTACGTTTCAGACTTTCATAAAATCACAGACAATGAAGATTTTAGATGATTTATTACCTTCAACATGTCCGTTTTACCTTCATGATTGAGGCAAAATGGACCACACATGAAGGCAAAATGGACTTACATAGAATTAATCAGTCATTACATTTTTCACATAAAAATACTGTCTCATCATGCTGATCCTCTCCTCTAAGCGCCGTGTGCCAATAAACGACATTTTGAACATTGCACCCATCCTCTGCTTGATTCTGAGTACAAATAAGAACAGTACAGACACTCAGCGTCATCGTCGTCAGATGGATTAACGGCCATACTCAAAAGACAGTTTTTGAAATGAAATACGGTGAGCTTACTTATCAAATGACCTGGGTGATGTGTGTGTTTAACTTGAATCGGAGTCTGATTGTCGCACTAGCCTTAAGCCATTTTTAAAATTCAACTAATATAAAGTGTTTTCGGTGTTGGTATATTAATAAGTTATAAAAACACAAAAAGAAATTGACTTTTCAACCCAAACGAACTGTAGGTTATAGAATCTGTCAATTATAAATATACCTACCTACACAAAACGTTTTATTGTAAATATGTATATTACACATAAACCAATGTGATAGATATATCCTTTCATACAAATATTTGCATTAAGCAAGAAAATCGTATCCGCGACTTTTGATGTTACAATCGAAATTTCTACCACCGCGCTACATAAGTCGTCTAAATTATCAAAGACCAACAGTTCAGCTTTTCTTATTTATCCCAAGTCACTATTGAAATGCATTTAACTTAATTCATTTTGTCTTTTTTAATATAGACTGTAGTACGTCACTCAACCCGTCAACCAAATGTGATTATGGACTAATATGGATATGGGCTATTCTATGCACGAAAACTGTGTCTAGAGTTGAAACAAATTTACTACAGAAAATAAGTAGATTCTTCTATTCTTATACTTTCTCGATTCTCTTCTCAGAGACAAAGAGTAGTTAGGTTTGACTATTTACCGACACTAAGTCTTTTACGGCCATTTTCAAATAACCCCGTACCATAGTTATTTTGGAAATGTTTAGCAGTGAACAGAGAAGAATTTTACCGTCCGTGGAAGATCAAACCGCATAGTACATCATACATACCATTGTACATTGTAGTCTCTTCTAAGGTTTAGAGGTTCAATATCGCTTATAAACTTGGGAGTATCGAAAATCCTTAATTCTCGTATTTGTCAAAACAGTCTTTGCTCCGTTATGTAGTACTATTTCGCTCTATTGAGCACACCAAGCTTCCTAAATCCAAGCTTTACATTATCCTTAAATGACTAAGGATGCTGAACGTTATTTGAAATCCTAACATCAACAATACCCACCCTTGGGAATGGTACGAGGTGGGATTTTGAATTTGACTACAGTTAACGATTACAAAATAATGCGATAAAACGTTGGCTAAGTGGTATCCGAGTAGGTTAGCACATTGCAAGGATAAGTAATACTAACCAGGTCAGTCTTAGGATGAGTGACCATTCTTCTCCGTGCCTCAGAGAGCACGTCAAGCCGTTGGTCCCGGTTGCCATATCTGTGACTGTCCACACAGTCCGACAACATAGTCTAACTACAGAACTTCGATATCGCCTAGTAGGTAGTTGGGTTGTGGAGGTCTGATGGCAGTCACATCACGTAAAATATCGAAGTTCAGCCGTATAGTAGTTAGACTGAAAGCCGACCCCAACTTAGTTGGGAAAAAGCTCGGAGAAAAAAATTAAATAAATGAAAATTACAATACCGCACGACAAAATGCCATATTTCTCTAAACTAAAATAAGACCTTTTTAGATAAGACTGCTGATATTTTATTAACTTTATTTATGTTTTTGACATCATACTTGAATTAGCTTCTTTTAGGAAATAAGTCTAAATAGTGAATAAGACTATTTAGACTTATTCCCTAAAAGGCTTGAATGGCTTGAATCACGCTTCACGAGATTTTGCTGCTTGATCTTAGTTAAAGTCAGATAAAACCGGTAGTATTGTGCGGTTGACTTAGCGGGAATTGCAAACGGCGGATAACCAACGGATAAGCTCTAATCCAAAGAGTAAATAAATACTAAACTCTAATCCTTGACTTCCTTGTAACCCATTCATGTCATCATCATGAATACAAGTCCTACTAATATTTTAAACGTGAAAGTTGAGAATGTATGGATGTTTGTTGGTCTTTCACGCAAAAATTACTGAATCGATTAGGATGAAACTTGGTATGTAGATAGCTGGAGACCTGGATTAACACATAGACTACTTTTTATCCCGATATTCCCACAGCACCGGGACTCACGCGGGTGAAACCGCATGGCGAAGCTAGTATCATAATATTATAGCAAATGTGAATTTGTTACGCTTTCACTCAATTACTCAACCAATCATCAATAGTACAGAAAAGGACCAATGTCCTTTAACGTATACGTAACGTACGTACGTACGTAACGTACGTAACGGTACGTTTAAAAAAAAGTACTGTTTCCGAGGAATATATAAAATGATTTACAAAATCTACATTAATAGGAACGAAGCCGCGAGTAAAACTAATATCATTATATTATAAATTGTTCCACTATTTTAGTCTCCACGGCAGACAACAAATAAAAAAGTTATTACCAATTTTAAATTAACTTTGTTAACCACGCACGCTAACCCGATGTATTACATTGCCTACGCAATCGTAAAATCTAGAAAATGTAAACGAAAATATAAAAGTAAATAAAAAGAAAACATTTACATTATATAAGTATTTGCGGGCTATCGACAAGCTTCTTAAGAAATGAAAGCGATACGGATGCCAGCAGCACCGAGCAGCACAGGTTGGTAGGAAATGGGATTTGTTTCGATAACCAAAACAAAATACGTACCTAAGGGTTCCTTACACTTAGATTTATTTTAAAATAAATTGTTGTATTTTTAGTAATGGGTTGGCGACGAGGAACCAAAACCTGTGACGGTGAAAAAAATGTTAAATCTTTTCACTTCCCGATCACTGAAGTTTGTCAAACATGACATATTAGTCGTGGATCTCCTAGTGACATACATCTGTGCCTGTCTCACACAATATTATTAGCATGAAGCTTCATAGTCGTCAAATGCGAACCAAATTTCTAAATCTCATGCGGTCTATAGTCTATCCTGGCTATCGTAAATCTTCTCACAAGTCGTCTAACCTGGTATAATTTTGCATTGAGAACAAATTAACTGATTCCAGTTAAGTATAGTCAGAAAGTTAATATCCTGGAGATGAGGCTATAGAGACTAATACTCAGAATATCGTAAACCGAGTTGAGCACCAATATGTCAATGTTGTAGAAATGAAACAGCGCTAGCTATGAGCATATGAAAACTTATCTTTAAGTCGTCTGACATGAAACCCAGTGTAGTGTATAAAGTACATAATTCAACGAGAAAAAAAAAGCCAAGAGGAAGATACTAATTATGCATAGATCCTGTCTATCAGAATTTTTCACCATCATGCCCATTCAGTGAAAAAAAGTGCCAAAGAAGAGGAGAAATTAAGTAGAATTGAGAAAGAAATTGTGTGTCACACATTACTGATATTTTTGATAACCCCTCTTTCTAAGCTAAATGCTTGTTTTACGAGTGGGTTCACATCGGTAGTGCACTGGGCGGGGTTCAAACCTGAAACCACTTGATCACAAGTCCGGCGCCTTAGCCATTACACTAGTTATGCAAACTTGTGGTTTTAAGTTTTTTTTTTATAACTATTTAAGGGTGTAAAAAATATTCCAGATTTAAAACGTTTGGTAAGGCGGGGGCATCCCTAGTGCACATGTAACTGTGTGCCGACATTGTGTTCTGGCTTACTTCCAATACCACGACCCTTAGTTACAGTTTGATATTCTATGCATGCCTACATATCTACTTAAGCGTATGAACCTGAAATTATTTGTTCATAATCAGTAAGTAGGCAATAGAAGTGTTGGTATTTTTTTAAAACATTCTATGTCATTGGTTTTAGTGTTACTAGATTGATAAAACAAAATTTCAAAATTA
Source organism: Euplagia quadripunctaria (assembly GCA_963859945.1). NCBI lineage: Eukaryota > Metazoa > Arthropoda > Insecta > Lepidoptera > Erebidae > Euplagia > Euplagia quadripunctaria. The sequence continues at coordinate 11,851,630 of OY982570.1, read as the reverse complement.
GAACCTAAATCACTTCTACAGTTTGAGGTGTATAATGAAAAAAGTATTTATACTGCACCTGTTTGAAGATCAGACTGTGACTTCTAAATCAAAGGCGGCTAGTGTATTGTCTACATCATCATAGTCACGCCAAATAACACTCTAAATATATCCAAGATTCTTAAGATATTTTTTATTATTTATATACTTACCTCCTATTGAAATCAATACGACAGATAAGAATGCCTCACTAGGCTCTATAGCACGGAGTGCCACGCTTCTGCCAGTCTTAAAACATTAACATTTAAAATTTAGGCAATAGGCAACCTAATACTGTTGGATAGGCAGTAGAGTAACCTTCCAGTTCAAAAAATCAATTAAATAACTGATGAGGGTATATTAATAACGCATGTTTACCTGTTTGTACCTGGCAACTCCATAGTTATACTAGAAAAAGTAGCCAACCTATATTTCACCGATTCTTCGTGTAATATTGTCTCAAGTGATGCTCAATTTTCATCAATAACAAACGGTGGTGTGTTATTTAAGAATATTGGCCCGTGATTTAGCTAGGCAACCCGTTTGCAATTTATCAAAGTACATGTTATCTAACTTATAATCTTTGTCGTCATCAAATAACAGATGATAACACTTAGCCAAAAGAATAAAAATAAATTGAAATTTGTCTCTAAATATTATGACGGCTAGTTAAACTCGACGGCTAGAAAAGAATTGACAACAATAAACACAATTTTTTTTCCTGCCCTCGGCAAAACTTTAGTTCTTTTATAATATTCTAACTTGTGTTATCAATAGTTAGTAGGTAGTTACAGATTTTAATTCCTTATTAACAAGAAAGATTAAAAAAAGGTACTGTTATGATTATTTAAACTGTTTGTTGTATTTAAAATAAAATTGACTCAAGTAAAGTTATATTATTCACAATAATAAATTCAGTATAACTGAGATAATTATAGAAGAGTTGGTAGCAATTAGCGTCAGTCGGAGGCAGCGCATGGTGCTCCTCACAAGAGCCATCTGGCGGGACTCCAACATGGTTCTCCTTAACACGAGAAAATTCACTCGTTCACCGAGATAACTGCTTCACAATGACGACTAAACTGTGAGAAATAAAATTCGGAAATGTCAGTGTTAACGGCTGTTATTCTTTAATCGAGCTGGGACTCTTTTAATTGCATCGCCCTTTCAGTCATAGACTTAAATTTGTAAATGCAGGGTGCATTTACAAATTTAAGCTTCGTCAAAATATAGCCTCGTTATCAATGTGCTTATGCGTACACTTGAAAAGTACCTTTCATTTTGTGAAAGTTTCTAATCATTATATTAATGCGTGAAGAGAATTCTTTGTACCCCTTTTTAAGAAAATTTCGCGAACGTAGTAACGTGAATTTAGTAGTTTATATATAGAAGTGCAGAAAGCTAAAATTTTTAAACAATATGTCTTACAACTTTAAAAATTACGTGAAAACGGCGAAAAGTATATGTGATTACCTGTGTATGGTACCATGGTAAGTAAGTCTATAGAAGGACAGCTCAAGTTATTCTTGCCAATGAAAAAACCATGGTCGAAATTAGACCACGAAGCGCTCTCTAATATTGTTTAAACGCCCACTGAAGGCGCAAGAGGACATGTTAATAGCTGTTTGACTAGGAGGTATATTTTATTGTTCTTTGAATAGCCAGTGTCGTTTAATTAACCACGGAATACTAAAAATAAGGTTCAATTGCCTCAAGGACTAGTTTGTACGGTTTGTATGAATGAAATTTGTATACTAATATGCAAATACACACAAAATTAATGATGTGATTGGAAATCACTATCTCGAACGCTTTAAACTTTAAATGATACATCGAGCAGCCAACCGTGGTAAAGTAAAAGTTGAAGATTTCCGCCTAATAGTTAGACACGAACGATCGCTACAAGGCCTTCCCTCTTATTTTTATTCTTCTGTGAAGTGACCTTACACTCCTTCGTGCCGTCTAATTACGGACCTAAATATCGTTCTTTTCAGTCACAGTTCAGTAATTAGTTACACTCAAGTTTGGTCCTATGGTCCACTACAGCTATAACTACAACAACAACAACTATGGTGGACTACAGCTTATGTAAGTTTACCATAATTTTACCGTCTCTTCTCATGACATAATGAGATCTGAAATAAAAAAAAAAACTTTTGGCTGTGTATAGCGCTGTTATAATAGGTGTGCATATTTATAATGCGAAGGAATACGACAATTTTACACTATCACCATAGGGTTAATTGAATAAATGACTAGTTACTGCTCCATTTCCCGGTAGTAGTAAAGTATTATAAGAGAAAAATATTGTATTGGCTGCTTTGCTGAGATGCTCTTTCAAACATTATCTCTTAAAAAATTATAGATTTTCTTCAAATTTAAATAAGACCAAACTTAAGTATAATCAATTCAATTAAAATAATATTTTAGTAGATAAATTAGAATAGGCGTTTGTCTTCCTATTTCACTTGCTGAAAAGTGACTATGAAGACAAACCTATGAAAGAGAAACCTATTCACTCTACTGTTAAACGCTCTAAGACTATATTTGTCTGGAAAAATAGAAGCAGGCAGTTCATCAAAGATTTTGGTGACTCGAAGCAAAGAGGAGCAGTCAGAGCGTTAAGTTTAGCGTTAAAAAGACTTTTATAAATATTATCATTTAAGTCCGGGAGTCCGGGAGAGAGTGAACATTGATTTAAAAGGTTTCATTTACCTATAAACACACATATAAGTGAACATAGTAAGGTAGAACTGGATAGAAGGTTTGTGTTGACTCTTGTTTTATAAACGCTAGACATGAATGACAATTACGATAATCACTATGAAATACTAAGAAAACTATGAATAAGCCATAGCCAATGACTCAGAATTACTTATAGCCTATACTAAACGATGGAAAACCCCATTAGGTGCCACCTCACCGACGGTATTACTAATCCGATTAATAAGCTAAAAACCCGATGGTTTTTCAAATGATAGCTGAGAGTAGAAACGAGTGACGACGAAGTCGAGCCTGTTTATAAACTTTGGTTCTCTTTTAAAGACTTAAAGTTTTCAGTTCACCATTTCGGATTTTCTGTAGAGATCGGGTACACATCAACGCGCTTATAGATATAGAAGGATCTATGAATTTTACATTCTGTGGTACGATTCCGCAACAAGAACTAGTTTTCTTACATTATCGTAAATCACCATCTTGTAGTACATATCAATGTATCTATATTTTCTACCAAGAGATTTTTTAGATTCCCCTCATTCTTTTAAAAATTACGAAGATAAACCTATGAAGAAATCTATAGACTTTAGTATCTTGATTATGTTTGTAGCGACTAACTTACCGATTTGACTGAAATACTTACATCACGTGTCTACTTTGAATACCGTGGTAGAAGTCTTTCTGTGTTATCGTAGTTCCCAAACAGACTAATGGTAACATAGTTCATAAATTACTATCCAATCAAAAACATAGCATCTAAGAGAGATCTAATGTAAAACTAAGTCGGTTAATTAATTCCTAAGTACCTGGTACCTATCTAACAACTTTGTCATAAATTGTTACCTAATTAGTTAACTAACAACTATAAGCTAGTCAAATTGTTTTTGTAATCCCTCAAACTAAGTTATATTGCTAATGTTGACAGTGGGTTTACGTCCTTGATTACTGTGGTTCGGACTATAGGTTTACAAATCGAAAGTTTTAACAATTACCCTATCTTCATTTCTTTTACCGTTGGGACAATCCTATAGTTAGGGTGGCCGATGTATTCATCAACTTATTTATATACTCAGACTAAATATTGTATTTACTCAAAACAATTACTAATTGCGAAAACTTGTAATTGGTCTTCATGTATTTGGTTCCTTGCATGTTTCAGTGCTCAGCTCTATAAGTTATCCAAATAAAATAAAATATTTTTTTAAGAAATAAATATTACGAGTAAGATATAGAAAGTGTATTTATTACTTATATATTTTTTAAACTTTATTTTTGTTGCAATTCTTGCATCTGCACTGTTATAGTTAGTAGTTTTATTTGTTCTTAGTATGTTTCGGTGTTGTAAAAAAAATTGTCAATCTGTCTATTCATAATATACTTGTCTGAAGGAATTATACATATATTAATATATAGAGTGCGCAGAGAGATGTGTACAATTCTATATACCATGTAGTACAATTCTATATATTATTACGTATGATACGTAAGTACGATTCGCTTATAAAATATTTTTACGCCATCTGTGGATTCTGCGCGATACTACTGTAGTTTGATATATACTTATGTATTATATGGTATAGATCCACTAGAGGGCGCTAATCTAAACATTGAGTTTTGTCAGCTCCTTATTAATTAATCTTTAATAAATGTGTTTTGAAGTGAATAGTTATTTAGCGGCGTTGTGCACGTTTTGGGATAGGTAAAAAATGTTAAACTCGCGTCAGGACACGTGGCCTGATCGAAAATTCGTAAGACGGAGCTGAGTGGTGGCGAGTGCGCACGAGACCAGCCGAGCAGGCCCTCGGATGGGTATAAAATGTTAAACTCGCGTCAGGACAAGTGACCTGATCGACAATTCGTAAGACGGAGCCAAGTGGTAGCGAGTGCGCACGAGGCGAGCCGGGCGGGCCCTCTTCACATGCGTGCTTGCCGCCACTCGCCTCCACTCGGCGAGCGTGAAGTGCGGCGGTTATATAAACGCTCCCGAATACGAAAACAGACGATAGTACTAATGACATAATAATACCACTACAGAGCGCTAATCTAAACATTGAGGTCTGTCAGCTCCTAATTAATTAATGTCACCAACCTGCTAACGTGACGTTTTAAGTTCGTCGTTTCGTTTAAGTTTTCACTTCTGTCGGTAGTCCCATGACTGCCTATTTTTTTTTCTTATGGTTTTAATGACTTTCGGAGAAGACAATTTTCTTAGTAGTTACATATTTGTTTGCTATTATTATTAGGAAATTAATAAATCAGGCTGCCTGAAAAAAAATTTCTTAACAGAATATGTATAACGAAATCATATCTAATAATATAGCGGAGCTAATTCAACTAAGTGTGCCCTAATGTAAATATCACATATGTTATGTATTAAAATATATATTTGACAATCTGGCGTAGCTCCAGCGTAGACCGTCGCGTCTCGTAGCGAATATATCCAACGCTTCAATTGTCCAATTTCTGTTTTAACTGCTCGTTTTAATGTATTTTGCTTCCGAAGCATCACTATATATTATAAACTTTTGTGAAAACTACACTATGGTCGCAATATACTTATTATTATTTATGCAAAAATGCATGTGACTGTAAATAGTACTTGAAGCGGTTTTTTTTATAAATGTTTGAATTAAAACCATATTCTTGTACCTTTTCATCAATTTCTTAGTTTTACAACGACAGCTGATGCTTTTAACCAACACAGTGTGTTTTCTGTCCAGGTTAAGTTATTATGCCTGATGTGTATATGTATATAGTATTTATAATTTAAACTAACATAGCACAATGCAGCACATCCAGCCTCCGCCAGATACCGCTGTATATCAGATACCACTGGTATTGCAAATATATTTAGATACCGAAAACCACTTACTATTGAACATGTCTTTTGAGCACAGGGTAAGCATGACGGTAGAGGAAACCAGTATGCTAACAAAGTTGTTAAAAATATACTACTATATAGCTTCACCGTAAGTGTTGTTGCCACATATTTAGCGGTCGATTTTTCAAAAAATAAAAACAGAAATAACTACTTAAGACATTAAACAAAAAATAATAAGATAAGATCCGTAATAGTTAGATATTAACAGATTTTGATTTGAGAATTTGACCAAATAACCGATGCCGGATAGCCGAGGCGAGATTGCCTTAGTTTAGGTTGGATCGCTGGATATTTAGCCACCAGAGAGTTAATGCTAGTTAATGATTCTTCGGGGAGTTAGGATGGCTCGAATAGTTTTTATTCCCACCAACGTAAAATACGCGCTTTGACGTAGAGTTGCGGAAAACAGCCTGTGCGCACCTAGTACACCTAGTACATAATTAATGTTAAAACTGTCGAAGAAACATGTCTAAGGGTTTACATTGTTCGATCTGTAACGATTTGAAGGCTCTCATTAATTAACCAGTTGTCGCCTGAAGGCGAAATTTGATAATAATTCATTAAATTATTGATAACAATAAAGCTTTATCGAAGGTAACAAAAGAAACTGTATCTAATTTTCTTAAGAATTCATCATTTTCTCTTCTTGTTTATTGATAAAAATTCTAATGACTTCAAAGTTTTCCTTTGAGTTGTAATCCAAAGGAATACAAAAAAAAAAACAGACCCGATAAGCTGTTTTTTTTTTATTCGAGGCACTGGTTATATTCCATTTACTTAAAACTGAATACCGCAAGAACTTTCGTTCCATGCGTTTGTTGCTGTACCAGTCAGCCTGTAAGCACTGCTAGTGTTACCTGGTCGAAACATCAGGCAGTTAAATATATAACAAAACCATTGCGTTCATTCCAGTTAATGTAATCATATATAAAGGTCCCTATGTTCTATTACAACACCTGTAGCGTTATAGCCTACGTGTATGTGTGACAGCGATTCAATAGCGACTTCCTGAAGAGCGCCAGCTTCGATGAATATTTCGAAGGTCGTTGAAATGCTCTCAGACTAGGCTATAAAAGCAAAACATCCTACATTTGTTTTTTAATCTACTACGAGAAATGGAGAATGTTTAGCTTTTATAGCCTAGACCGAGATCATTTTCAGAAGTCAATAATGATAATAATAACGGTACTTTAATCGTCCAGTATTGTATGGAGAATCGCTCACGCATACTGACTCACAATACTCAGACGAGTTGGATACCCTTATCTACTTAATTAGATAGAAAGATAAATTAATGTATGTAAAAGATTTGAACGCCGTAGTTGGGCAAGGCAAGGAAGGAAATATAGTTGGAGAATGGGCTCTCGCTTTCCTTGTTATTTGTTTTATAAAGTTTCTTCCATATCTTTTCTTAACTCCTGTTGCTTCCTTTCTCGTCATATGGAGTGATCAGTCGCCTTTCGTCACTATTCTATTATACTCGACAACTGGTTTACTTCTATAACAACGTCTAACATATTTACTAAATATGTCCGATTTTAGTCATTGCTGTTCTTATTACATATTTCGTGTTGAGTACCTGGATTGTTTAATAGGTATTATAAGTATAAAGTGATTGAAAGGTTATATGATAACAAAACTATGCGGTGTGAAAGTATAGCGTCTTACATCAGTGCCTCAGTAGTGAAGTGGGCAAGCAGTGTGTAGTGGCAGAGGTCAAGAGCCTCTGGCGTATTTCCAAACTATTCAGTCGCTGTGTGTAGGTATTTGTCGCTTTGTATCGATTTGACTCACTGCAACTGTAATTTCTGGTAACAACGCTTGAAGCCAAATTCGGATTAGCCTATGAGTAATGTAACCATATGAATATCCGAGCACTGAAAAGAGTTATGCCGTATTTTTGTCAAAAGATTAGTTTTTTGTAGGATGTGTAAGATATAAAAGAAATCCGAAGGGATATTTAGTTAGATGAGGTCTATCGCTGTTTGATACTTTAAATAGAATAAAATTATATTATCAAGTGTCACATAATTAGCTGACTACTGACTACACTACATTTACCTTAAAAACTACAGGCACAGAATTTTGGTGGAACCGTCTATATTCTAGTTATTATTGAAACTTGTCGACGATGGACTGAATGGGTGGAATAAATCTCAGGCCGGAGTACCAGCTTGGGCGAATTGTCGACGATCATAAACTCATAAGCAACATTGAACCCTTAAGCCTAAGGACAGACTTTGCTTCCTTGGGCATGGGTTATATAATTTATAATGGTTTGTGCTCCGAAGAACTGTTTGACATGATGCCTACGACCGCATTATACCACCTCAACGTTTGCCAACGGTAGGGCGTTCATTTTCACAATTTCCTCCACGAGCGCTCCGGCTGTAGAATGAGCTCTTTAACGAGGTTTTTCCGAAGGACTCCAGTATAGGATTCTTCACGAAAGAAGTGTATAGGTTTATAAAGAGTCGGCAACGTGCATAAGAACCCTGGAATTGTAAGTGTCCATATGCCACGATAACCGCTTATTATCAGGTTGGTTTTCCACCGACCGACGTGGTTTGAAAAAAAAGTATACTTCGCAAACGAAACTAAAATGTATATTATTTTAACAAGTATACACAAAGTATTTTTCATTTAAAAAAAGAGTTATTTAGAATTTGACCGGCAAACGTTCTTCAAAACTGTGAAATATTCCTCATTGTAGACTCCTCAAACATTGTTACTTTTAGCTTTGAATTATTTCTACGATTCTAATGGGGTAAGATAAACTTTACGTTCTGATGCTACCCTCTCGACCCGGGAAATGACGTGTCCTCTTATAAAAGATCGAAGATACAACTTAGCTAACATTTTTTAGGTTATATATATAGTATAAGTTACTATATAAGGCCATTTTAACAAAACACCTAAAAATTGCCTTCTCTCAGCAGTACTATGTTATGCCAGTACTGTTAATTAAACTCTGTAGGTGCTTCAGCAGACGGTCAGTTTCAATTTAACTAGACCTCTGCTATGCCTTTCCTGCTGTTTAAAAAAGGTCTAGTAGATTTGAAGCTAATTAACAGTGACAGATAGACTCACGAGTGATCCTACAAGGTTTCTGTTTTTTCATTTGTTCGGAACTTTAAAAATAAATCAAACGAGGAAATCAAGTACTGAAGAAAAATCTTGACCGTTTAAAAATACAACATTGAAACAAACAACTGGAAAGTTCAAGTAAAGTATATTATTCAAGGAGTCTGTCCGGAATAAACACAGGTCTTAAGTATAGATAACTTCTGTCTAGATTATACAAACTTTAACTGTTTGCGATGGCTACGGCCAGGTGAGCTAAATTTATTCACTTTATTAATATGCAGGTAGATAGGTTTATTAATCCCTTTCTGCACCAGCAAGCTTTCTTTGAGTTTTCTCAGACGTTATTATAGGTAATAAATACTATTCAGAAAGTCATTTTAGTAATTAGGAGACCCATAAAACATACTTACATGTGTGTATCTTTGACTTTAAATTTGGGTTGTTAAAAAGAAAAAATATCAATTTTTTAATTTTAAAAGTTTATCATAAATTATATTATTAATCGATGCGAAAAAATTAATTATTAAAATTTTTAATTAGTTATAAACAATTAAAAATTCATAAAATTTTAACTTACTTCATTATGTTGCACTCAAACCCATAATAATCTTTATATTAATATGTAAAGATATTGCTTTGTATCCCTTTTTAAACTAATTTCACGCATGGAGGAATATGACATTTGTAATATTTAAATTTTAAATGTAGCAGAAAGGAAAATTTTAAACAATATGTGTTAAAATGTAAACAATTTTGACTAGCCTGTTGGCCCAGTGGTTAGTGACCGTGACCCTGACTGCTACGCCATAGGTCGTGGGTTCGATTCCCACCCGAGTCTGGGTGTTCTTTGTGTCCGTTGTTTGTATGTTTGTAAAGTCCTCCGCGACACAGTAGTCATTCCTAATGCGAGAGTTGTCTGTTTATAACAAAAAAAAAGTGTGGGTGTGTGCAATTCATACACGGCAGAAGTGAAACTTCAGAAAAATAGCCTATGGGAGAATGATAAATAAACTATAAAAACAACACAAATAATTTACTAATGTTAATAAATTTAATTTTAGATAATTTATATAAAAGTTATTGGTCAAATTAACAGAGATGTGTTAAATAATTAACATACATTAATTAATCAATAAATTTTTAATACGCAAATGCACAAAAATTACACCACGTTGACATTGACATAAATAATATGTCAAAATATATCAAATATGTAAGTGTGTATGTGTAAGGCTTGGTAGTAGGCAGGCGCAAAGACCAAGATTATAGGAAACACTGATACTTGTATTCTATCTCATTCTCTCGCAGGCTAAATCTTATTTATGAATATGTTTGTCTCTTTTCAAAGGTTATAGGAAACACTGTAAACTTGTATTCTATCTCATTCTCTCGCAGGCTAAATCATATTTATGAATAAGTTTGTTTCTTTATCGTTTTGTTTCATATCATTGACCAGTATCACTTGTATCACTTGAACTGGCATTAGGCTATAGACTGTCAATAACATGGCTCGTATACTGGACGTCTTTAAAAAGACCACTCCCGCATTAGGAATGACTCCTGTAGTCCTAAGTCCTCGTTGTCTTTTTAAACAATTTTTTTTTGTGGAAAGCGTTACCAGAAGTTATAGGGGTCCAGTGTATGTATGTTTGTATAATATATGTTGAGCTGTCGTGGTACGGCAGGTCTATACAATTAGGTACTGGAAATTAATAGCTCGACTTGTGTTACAAATAGAGTTAAAATATAATGAATTTTGGTTGAAACTCGACCACTATGAGATCTCTCTAGTTAGAATAATAGTGCTCCCTAATTGCGGCATTATATATGTATAGTGTACTGCATCAGTTTGGCAGATCCGTATGAAGTCGTTTATGCTGTACCTTAAATACAAAATTAATAAAACTAAGAATACAAGATGGGTGTTGCATTTAAAACGATTTATGAAACGTATATTGCAATAAAGCACAACATACACCCATACCCATACACCCCAATTAAGAATAGTATGTTCTAATAACAATACATGAACTCATTTCCACATAAAAATGCTTATTGTGCAAATAGTCACGTCACGTTAGAACTATCAGCGTGCAGACAGTAGCACAACTTGTGTCCAGGTCGAAGTCGTCTGTGCGGTGGGTGCTGTACGTGATTCGTATATTTCTGTTCAAAAATTAACTAATTAATTTTGAGATTCAGTAGCCGATTCTGAAAATTAGCCACCGGTCCAAGCTAGGAGGTATGCATATCTTCGGGGTCTCGGTCTTCGGCGATTAATACCATTCAATACGACACATTTTTTTCGTCAGGAAATAAGTAGGTAAGGAGCCCTGGGATCTTGGCGTATTAGTACCTACGTTACATGTTGTTTAAACTTTACGCTTCTTACATATTCAGGTAGATAAAATACTACTATACTGGCACACTTTACTATTTTATACAGCACTGGACCGCACGTGAGAGGTTTAATTCCCGGTCAGTAATTATTTTTGGACATGAATATGTAGGTGTTGCATTGGTCTATTCTATGTGTGTACGAAATGCATTTATTTACAAAAATGTATCAGTGAAGTGTGTTTATCATTATCTAGTACCAAGTACGCCTAGTTCGGGCCTTGATAGTGTTGTGTAATATGTGAAGAATAATAATATTATTATATTAATTACTCGTTATTTAATTTATACAATAATTGATAATAATACTTTATTTATTTATATCTTTATTATACGCCTTTCAAATGAAATACAATACGAACATTTAGGTATACTTTCTGTTTTTAATATGTCGATTTTACAGATATGATTTGAATATGTAAATTATTATTATATATATATTATTTGATAAATATTTTGGTATTAGTTTATGTATTGTGAGAAGGACGGGTATAGTCTGTATGCGCGCCTCTCCACCAAGCTCGAAACTTGAGTGGCCAACTTTGTCGGCCACGCGGTGAAACTTCGTTTTTCATTTAATTTGCCCGAAACGAGTGCAGCTTACAATATTTTCAACACTTGCAACTTTCCACTTGGTCCTTCGTTATAAATTTTATAGTTAGCTACGGCCGGGCGTGTTGTTACGTTACCTTACCTTAACTTAACAATCACTTATAAAACCACCCCAACTGTAATGAATTTAGTGTTTGAAATGTCAAGCCAGTGTAGGCGACAGTTTTAAACTAAGTTTTGGTACAGCACAACTTTGACAAAATATTATACGCTGCACTGTTTCTTTTTCTGAAAATTATTATTTTGTTATTTGTTTATTTGAGGCTCCTGAAATGAATAAGTGTTTGTAGAAGGCATTGAAAATCTTACACCGATCAAATAGTTTGTATCCTGAATAAAGGACAGGAAAGAAGCCCTTAAATCGGACAAACTTATTCAAAAGGTTTCATGACGACGGAGGTATGTAAGGACAAATGCAAACGAAGGGCTTTTAGCTGAAAACGAGTAACAACTCATTCTTCATATTTTTTACAGAATTATATTCACTCTAGTATAACTGCTTACATAAAATTGTCTGATGTTATCGTCAACTGTATTGCTGAGAGTACCTACATTATTTTTATGTTCCCATAAATTCTGTATAAGTACAATCTGTACGTGGAAGCTGAGACATAACATTGAACGGTTTTCAATAAACAAACTTAGCGCTGTGAAGCGTGAGCGCACGCCTCAATACTTACACATGCAGGCGTGCGTGTGGAGCCGTGCAGTCGTATGTAGGATGTGTTGCAAAGCCTTTTTAGTGCAGGAGTGTAGCGGAGGCTCGTTCCGGCGGACGATAAGGACTGATCTGCGGAAGACAGCGTTGCAGCGTGCAGCAGACGCGATCGATACTGCAGCGGGGCGAGCTCGCCGGCCCCCAACCACCCCACGGCGCACCCATCCCCCTCTCGAGCCGGCGGCTGAAACTTTCGCGATAAGTACGGAACTAGCGCGTGGCGTACGCAATGCAATATTGTTAGCCGGTTACGAGTCTGAAACAGCGGATATTAAGGCTACAGAGACTCTGCCGTCCCGTTTTTACATTGTGCCTGAGTTTGAAATGAATACCGACTTATGGTGCATTGTATTAATTTTTACTATCTGTTCGTTAGTAGGTACTTACATACGGGCTTACCCGTGATAGTTTTTATGGGAAAAGTTGAGCACTTTGGACATAACTATAGTAGTCCGGCGGGAGTGTTCTGGGGATCTGTTTGATGTGTATGATTAGGTAGGGCCAGCAAATTTCAGTTGAAATCGGAATAGGGAAAACAATTTACAGTAGACGAGATCGCAAGTAACCAGCTCTACTAGGATAATGATGTTCTTCTGCTGATCGCCGGAGGGAGAGTGCAAGTGACACAGCTTATTTACCAACCTATTTGTGTAAAAAATAATGATGTACTCATCACCATCTAAGTATTATAACCCAAATAGGAACTCGCACCACTAACATTCACTTGTATCAGGATGTGGTCTCGGCCAATATGAAACGCAGTAAGCAGGACTCACTTATATTACTGATATCAACGAAAGCATCATGGCTATAAATATCTCTATATACATATACTATAAATAAATGTGTGCATTCACAGATATATATACGTTCACACCGTGTGGTAACATCGACATGCCCCAAAAACATGTTTCAGCTCCATCTACTTATCCTGCATCACGCATTGAAAGTCTTCGCTTTCTTGCATTACTTCTTATTGCATTCACTGCCTACCCGGAGTTTCCAAGAACTGTCTATTTAATCAAAAATTATTTGTCAAGAAGAAGCTTGCACTGTAAACATTCTTCTGCCATTCATGACAACATTAAATATTCACGAGGCCTGTCGCTTTGTTAGTGCAAAGTGAGAACATGAAGAAGATTGCTGACTTGTAGTATTGTAGTCTTACTTCAACTTCTGCAGCAACAGAGAAGTAAAGAAGTCGTGATTTTATCATTGCTAAAACATCGATATATGCAAGAAAGATTACATATTGAGTCATCTAAAATGAATATAGTTTTGTTTCAATTGCATTATGTAATTTTTGATTTACTTAACAAATTTTTGTACTAACCATACAAAGGTTTCTGTAGTTTCAAGGAACAGTTTAACAGTTTGATTACAAACAATTTATCAAAAACTTTCTGAAAAGTATGCAACTACGCCTATTACAGCGAGTTCACACATGCATTTACGGGATAAAATATTGCATATTACATCAATAAACCATTTTAATGACAAAGAAGGAAGCAGGCGTTTTGGTGCACCGTGGCGAGTTGTGTAAGAAAGTTGGCGATGGTCGGCGGACGCCTAAGTTTCACTGCGACCACGCCTCGCACATACAACAGTTTGCCGCTACCCTCACAGATGTGACACACATTTTTATTTCTTTCAAACAGCTCTACAATAATTGCCGATTTTTTAGTTTTGCTAATTTGAGTTAAATATGTTGTTACTTAACTTAATTTAACAACAAAACTTCTAACAGTAATGTTTTATCACTTGTAAAATGTAGTCACATCTTTGTTATAAATTGTTTAATCCTTCATTTTATTTTAATTAGTGATCTAAGGAACCTTGTGACACATATTCATTTCGTTTTGATGTGAAACATCTAATGTGGCGGGTCAGACCGACTGTGGGCGTGGAGACGCGTCGGCATTTTTGGAAGAAATTAATATTAATGTTTATTAAATAAATAATCATCTTTTAGTTTTAAAAAATCTGAATATTTTGTTTTTGGGTATATTTTTGGTTTTGGTCATATATATTTCTTTTTAAAAACTATCCTTTTATGCATATTATTATGATGTATGATGCCACTGGATCTTTTCTAGACACTAGTTACAACTTGGCAAATGTGTGATATCCTAACATAAGTGTAACCACTACTTACCTGATATTATTTTTGCGCATTTCTAATCTCCACATATATGAAATTTGTAATTTAGGATATTATTAGCACTGATGAACAGTTACCTCCTGAGATACAGCCTCAACTAGTTCAGAAGGTACGGAACTACATTGCTAAGAATAGCCTAAAACGAACATAATTTTAGTGGAGACACCATATTTTTCATAAATAATGTACATTTGTGCAACCACTTATATAAATTTATTTCAAGGCCTATTTGGAAATAAAGATTTTGATTGATTGATTGATTGACCTGTACAAAATAATTTCGATGTTTCACATCTGCCAGGCGACCTGCGACGGCTCACTTGTCTTATAGATTGCTTTTTAAGGTTTGCGTAAAATTTGAGATTAGACTTTTACTTGTGGGATGCACTGCCACTAAATTTCTAGATTCTATCTTTCCTCAACTATCAGCGCATCGGAAGTCCCTCTTCCGATGTCTAAGGATATCAGCACCTTGCCTTGGAATTGATCGCCGGCCTTATTACTGAGATGTTCCATTTACCAGTTTGTGTTTTCTTAATTTATTCAACAAAAAAATTTAATGTAATAAAGAATAATTTCGTAACATTTACTTTTATTGTATTTCTATTATTCATATTTCTTTTTATATTATATATTTATCATTATTATGTATTTTATTATATTTTATACATTTAGTGTATTTATCAAAATTTTATACTTTAAAAGTATAAAATTTTGTGCAAAGTGCAAAATTTCTCTAGTTTTTTTTAAATTTGCCACATTTTTAGCGAATTCGTGAAATATTGTGTAACTTCAAACGTGAAAATGAATGAACATTTTCTTTAAAATATAATTGCAACTTGGGTTAGTTAACGGTTTGATATCAATCGGAATATAATTTAAATCAAGAGAACAACCTACCTATATGAATATATAATGTATTTAAGCGGTTACTGAACATCAGCTCGATATACCAATTTCAATCTGTAATTAATTGCGACTTAATCCGCACTATCAATGTGTAATTCATGATAGGCAATAAAGAATAGGAACACTTTTATCAAAAACACATTATAAGCATTATAAAAGTAGCAGTCTCCACTGAATTAATTGGATTTCTCATATTCTATCGATGTCATTGGGACGTTTTACTCTTTATTGGTCTAATTTGGTCATGCTTAAATGTCGTTCATGTAATATTACGTACTACACCACTACCGTAATAAAGGTTTTAAACATTTACAACTATTCACTAACAGCCTTCACAGGAGAAACATTACACCCCTAAATGTAATTGTCTAATAGATTGACGTATAACGGAGTCGTATTGATGGCACATTTTTTTAACAAGTTGTCGCTTGATTTTAACTTGATTTGTCAAGCAAATATTGCAATAAAAAATTCAAATATGATCGTTGTCTGGAACCTTGTCTTTATTTCCTAAATTACACCTTCCAATATCTTCTTCTTTTTACTTATATCCGTTTATAATTATGTATTTACGGGAATTAACGCGATCACGAAAAGGTATTACATACCTCTGAATTGCCTGACGTCAGAGGTATGTAATACCTTTTCGTGATCGCGTTAATTCCCGAAATACATAATTATATCATGGAACTTGAAAGTTTAAAAGTTATTATATCCGTTTAGTATAAGCTTCTTTCTACGTTATATTAAAAGCGTTGCAATAGCATTGGCGTTCCCACCGCGTGATCTTTAAAAAAATCTTCAGCAAGGAAGTAGCATAATTTGGGACTTATTAGCTTCCGTATAATTATAAGTTCGGAGACTACGAAACAAACTATGAAGTATATACGTTGTAAGTAAAAGAGGAGGAACGAGAAGCGGAACGATCGTGATTTCTTTGACGAGATGTTAATAAATGGGGCGCTTACACCTTATAATTGGGAAAAACTGTCGCGTCTTCCTCTCAGTTACAGATGGGAATAAATCTTTATGTAGACGGGACATCGCTGGGTTCCTTTAGCTCGGTGTCGGTAACTTATTCCGAGCACGCGCTCGCTCTGTCCTCTGAATATAAGGAATATAAGGCGTTGCGGCCCATTTATTGCACGTCGACTCGCTGCCGCTAAAGATGTTCAAACTACGCTAAATAATTAATGACTAACGTCATCTAACGCAAATTTTAATTATGTTCGGGCACGGAATGGTGGATAACCGAACATTTTTGAATTGCTAATGAGGCTATAGGTACGGGCAAATAATTTATCATAGTCTATCCGGAATGTTTATTTATTACAATAGGAATATATTTATAGGTGAACAGGTACGCATAACTAACTACTATGAGTCTTATCTAGGCAGCCTGCACGTACTCATGATAATAGAGAATTAAATGGTTGTATGTGTGTTAAGTGCAAAAGTCAAATATTTTAAATACAAGTTGAAGAACTTTACTTACAGAATATTCTTTTATGTCGAATTAAATGTGTACTAAAAAATCAAATTGAAATCAAATCAAGAATGGAAAGACGAAATAAAAATTACAGTGTTATATTAATTCTTCACTACTTTATTACCGATTGTCCTAGGTAAATATTAAGGTGATAATTTATTACCTCAATAACATATCGCGTCATGTCATGAAGTAAATTTTATTAAATTGACTCTACAATCTACTGACGAAAAACCAAAAGTTTTTTCAAACTACTATGATGGCAAACAAACGTATAAGACCTCACTTCATAAAAAAACACAAAGTTATCGTAGTACCTATAACTGTGGGTATATTCACCAGACAATTTAATCTCTCAATCAGTTCTGTCACTAAATCAACTTAACCGAGAATATTCAGCATTAAAACCGAACAATTTGACCGAATACGTACCTTAAATTTGCCGAAAACGCTGAAAAGGTACCGAATATTAAGCAAATATTCCACGCGTTTCTAGTTTGTACCTAACGCGTTTGTGAGTTTATGTTTTGTTAAGTACAAAGGTTTGTATTTAATACATAATAGTAGGTAGGTACGAGTTTCGAGCTTCATAATGTGAAAAAAAGTCGTAACAATTTGAATTCAGTATTATCTACCTCTCCTTACGAGCAGGTACGTACACACATGAGCAGGCATAGATTTACAAACAAAACATGAATATGAATAGTTTCTAGGGAAACCTATATACGCAAACTGTAACAACTACTTATATATTAACGAGGGTAAACACAAGACAACAGTTTGTATTTCCACATTGATGGAACCCATGGAATGGCACCGCAGACTGGCCATAACCACGCCGGTAATAAGGCCGCGTGGACCAGTTATTGCGTCCAACTTGTTCCATTCACACTCTAGTAATTATACCGCTGGTTAAACTTATAAATCACTTTAAATAGTTCACTTTAGTTTACTGCATTGTGCTTGGTAATTATATTATATTAAATACACTTTTGAGAATCTGAGCATTGTATTTTGTTTTAAAAGTTAATACTTTTCTCATATTACACTCATTAATAATTTTAATTACTTTCTAACACTTTCTTTTGTAAAATGGCTATTTGACACAATTTCATAATTTAAATCACTAGAATCATATCAATCAATCGTACAAATCTTAATAACTTGAAAGGGAAATGCCATAAAAGGGATAATTTAATAATATAAAATACTAGCAACCGGCCCCGGCTTCGCACGGGTAGTAGAGACATATTCAACAATCATCATCATATTTTAACCAATTTACACAAAACGTTAATAAATTATACACCTAAACATTCGTCATGAATCACTCTGTCTATTGGTGAAAACCGCATGAAAATCCGTTCAGTAGTTTTTCAGTTTATCGCGAACAGACAGACAGACAGACGCGGCGGGGGACTTTGACGGGGGACACACGTCGCCGCTTAGATATTCAAATGGCAATGACGTCTGTCACACGCGAGTCTACAAAATATAGTCGACTTTATTAGCGCTGTTCTGTACGGCCGAATGTGTCATCTAGACAAGTATATAATCAAAGATAAAAATCAATGTTTGTTTGTTTGTCCTCTATGCGTTCCGAAAC
The DNA here is from genome assembly GCA_963859945.1 of Euplagia quadripunctaria. Lineage (NCBI taxonomy): Eukaryota > Metazoa > Arthropoda > Insecta > Lepidoptera > Erebidae > Euplagia > Euplagia quadripunctaria. The sequence goes on along the minus strand of OY982570.1, from coordinate 11,833,034 downwards.
CATTGATCAGATTGTAATGAAGCTTTACTAGGGTGTTCAGGGGACGCCCGCGAGGAGGGTTCCGGGCCCAAAAAATCAATATAAAAAAGGCATTGCAACGCATGCCGGGTGCAGCTAGAATATTATAATATTAATGTTTTTTAGAAATATTAACGTACAAGGTCCCATACTACAATAGTATTCTTGTCAATCCATCCTAACTGTCTTTTAAGTTGTACACGTGACACCATATAATGGAAACTGAAAACGGCACTTCAACAGTTCAATTTAGATAAAAATCGCGCCTAATAAGCGTAATATTTCCTTCAAATTGAAATGAAACCAACCTTGAGTACTTACAACCAATTCAATTAAAACGTGAATGATTGAAGTCGCATGTCGCAAGATATCGCATGTCATACACAAAAAAAAATGTCGAATTGCGAATCTCCTCCTTCTTGAAGTCGGTTAAAAAGAAAATATTTTTTCCAAGCTATAAACAATAAACATGTGGCTATTTTTATGACTCTTTGATGAAATTAATAGTACGTAATAAATTGAGATATCCTTAACGCTTCGTATAAATATTATGAGGAACGGGACAACTCATTTCGTATTCTGTCCACATATACGCACTTCGGTGAAAATGTGACTGGGTACAAAGAAACCTCGTTCTGTTTTAACTTATGAAACCCCAAAAATATGTTCTTATTTTCATGTAGGTTGACTAAAAGCAAAATATTTGTTAGTTTATCAGTGACTCTATTCTACTGCATTCCAGTCCCGTAAGGACTTGGAGCTAATTTCGTTTGTAGCCTAAAATCCTTTACGCTTTATAATGTATTTTTATTTCGTACAAGCTTTTCCTTACATCAGCTTCCGCGTATGTAAAGTGCAAAGAGCTCTCTAAAATGTGATGCAGGAAATACAAAAACATGTACTAAGTTTTATTTTATGGCAAAGAGGATGCTCATTTTTGTTGCTGCTTACTTATGCATAGTTTCAGATAAGTTTGCATGAAAATGTTGTATACCCCAACGTATGGTCTTCAGTAGATCCATATTTATGGCACGCAAAATAAAATGTTGCTGCCTGTCGTCGATGGTTGATAAAAATGCAAACCGTAGCCGCGGGCACGCCGGCTCCGACGCCCACTGAATATGAGTATCATGAGGATGGAGACAAGATTACATTTTAAGAGTGTTTACCCACAACGACTGCAAACAATTTGCTTAACTTCTACGCGATCGCCTTAAGGGAAAATTGCTACTGAAGTCTACTAAATTTGTGTAAACTTATTGCGGGAGTCAGACGGCGGCTTACTACGTAAAGATAATAGAGTAGAATGGGGCCGAGTAGCGTCGAATCTCACCTGACCGTCAGGCGGTGGCAGGTAAACATTGTAACGTGACCCGACCACGTGCAAAACATGTGCCTCCGAAATCCCCCTCCAGGACGCCACGACTGCCGCGTACGTTGTCAAAAGAGATAAACAAATAAGAGAACATAGATTCCTTAACACCAACACACAAATTTAATGATTTTTACCCAGTTTTATTTTATCGAATTTCCAGTGAGGAAGCGCAGTTACCGAGTTGAACTAGTGGGCGTGTTCCAGACAGTATTGATTTGTTCTCGCTTTTCTGTCCGCCGTCCATTAGATTGGCGCGTGGGAGTAGGAGCGCGATATTGGTAGGAGGTCGGTGCCTAGTGTAGAATTTCCGTGTAAAACCGGTGTGGGATCCAAAAGGACTTAACTGTGGGATGAATGAAAGCGTGTTGCGATCCTGAAACGACGGCCGCTGTCGACGCGTCCGCTTCCGGTAAATCCGCTCTACAACTTCGTGCACTTAGTTTTGTTTAAAACTGTTCCCGTTCGAAAACTGAACTCGATAAATACTGCGTTTATAGGCAATGAAAAGTATAAAACTACACAATAGCTGTTGATGCCGCAATATCTTTTCATGTCAAAAGAATATCATAAATCATATAACTAATAGCAGTGAATGCTAGCTAGCATCTAGTATATCATCAATTTATTTGCTGTATTCAATTTATACGAGTATTCTTTGTAGTATTAACTTCAATGCTTAACTGAAGTCTAGATATATTATTCTGAATGCCTTCGAATATTGAGTAGGAGTGTATCGAACACGAATAATGGGGTAGTTTCAGGAACTTACAGAAGAAAAAAAAACACTTTAACTACATAGTAATATTTACAAATATTTTAAAGTTCGTGTTGTTCAAACATTACACACATTGTACATTTAATTTAAAGCTATCAATCAAATAAAATAATAATTAATGTGAGACAAGAGTAAATCGAAAAACTGCTGCTGATAAATAGCTCTCGATAAAGACCTCCGTGGTTGGATACTTTGAAAATAATAGTTTACTTTTAAAGAGACATGAAATATTCTACTATTTTATTACGATTTTTAATATAATGGATAATATCTCATTATATGTTAACATTGTCGTTATGTTTAAGTATTTCAATAAAATTAAACCATATTTTGTCTTTCATTATTTAAAAGTTAAGCCCAACTTTGAAACTAATTCATCATCTTCTTGTCCTTTTTCTCATTTCAGCTACATGCAGGTGTCTCTCATCCGTTCTCTTTGTTGGCCAGCATTCAGATCCATGCACGTAGGTCTGATGATCGTTTTGTAAATCTTTCCTTTCAGTTTAATAGGAAACCTATATTGTTCCTGTTACCTGCTGATACTTCAACCTGTATTGATTCGATGCTGTACAGACCGATCCATGGCGAACCATTACTTTGTAGGAGCGAGTCGAGTTACTTAAAATCGGAGTAGACTGATATCGCTACTTCATTCAGCGAAAAAAAAGGCCGCCAAAATCACAACATATTTTCGGTTTTCGGTTTTCGGTTCTGCTGATTTTCAAGCCAACATTCTCGAGTCTTTTTTGCCATTATTGTAGTCTGCGCTAGACCTCGCACCGGTCTTCACCCACCAACACAATGTCTGCTGCAAATCCATGCACCAAGGCGCCTCTTCCTCTATGTCCGATATCAGAGCATCTATTATCAACAGTCTTCCTGTTGGCTGGACTACGAGCCGATCCATGTTACATGAGCTTTATTAGTTATTGTAATTGGTTTAAATAAATTATTATTATTATTTATTCCTTGATAGATGATGCATTCCTGTACATCTGCTTTATTTTAAAGATGGGCACAAGTAAACTTAGACACTATTCATTTGGGATTACCCCTTCGTGCAACAACTTATTGAAGAATTGAAGAATAAAGTTAGCCACTGACATCCTTCCTATTACAATAACTTCCAAACTTCCACTGGTGTGTGGGTCCGACTGCTTTCCTATTTTTAAACGACTTCAAAAAAGGAGGAGGTTCTCAATTTTTTTTATGTTTGTTACCTCAGAACTTTCGACTGGGTGAACCGATTTTGATGATTCTTTTTTTATTTGACAGCTGGTGCTTCCCGTGTGGTCCCATTTCAATTTGGTCCAGTTCTGACAATGGCATCCATGTGAAAACCATATAAGTCTTTTATGGAATAGTTTTTGTTTTGAAGTCGTTTTTTTTTCTGAAAGAATTATTCATACTTCGTATTACCAGTCCAACTTTGTTTATTCCAATTTTAATAACTAATTCGATATTTACATGCACATCGTTTAACACTCCGCTTCACTAATTCGCCTCATTCAAAAGTTTGTCAAAGTAGGTTTTTCATCAGTCTTTTATGTCTTCATCTTTTATCAACACCGGGGAGGGTGGAGGAGGAGGCTTCATCTTCTTCGTGTTTTGCCCTTTTTTCCCTACTTTTTGTAATGCGGTAGAGTTTCTTTTCCCCTCTGGGACCTGAGTATATTGTTTCCAGCTTCACCTCTGGCTACTGCTACCGCTTTCTTTGTCTTCTTCTTCCATTCTTTCTATTATTTTTTTCTAATTGTCTGAATTGTTTCACTCTTGTTTTTAATTTATCCATGTTTTAAGTCCATTCTTCTTTTTACCTGCCGGAAAAAACGGAGGAGGTTCTCAGGTTAACCCGTATATATATATTTTTTTAAGTATGACCATGTATAACTTTTTACGGGGTAGGCCGATTTCGATCATTCTTTTTTTATTGGATAGGGCATTCTTCGAATTTAGTCCCATTTTAATTTCAAATAAATAATGATTGTACACCCATTGACTTTTTACCTGTAAATCGAGTGTTTGCGAATTTCATTTTTTTGTTACTATGTTTGGCGCCGACCCAAAATTATTTAGGTATTTACATTAGTGCAAGAGTTTAGTTAATCTAACATATTTCAAAGCTTTCTGTACCTTTATACTCCACCACCAAGTATGTCTGTCAATGAAGCCTTCCCTTTCATTCCTTCAAACACTTCCTTCGCTATCTTTTTTAAATGATTTGCCATTTCACTCCAACATTCACCCACTAACTTATCTTGCAATCGTTCCATTTCTATTATTTTTTTCACCACTTTTTCCCTGAACGTACTAGCATACTGTTGATTTTCTAACATTCGCCACCTGATCCGTGGAGAGGCTGATTCTTACTCTTCTTACCTAGAACTTTCGTTTTGACCTGCGTGACCAGTATTCTATGTTGCGGTACTAATGATTTACCGACCACCTTGCAGTTTTTTGACACAGACCAACTTACTTCTTTTGATAAGAAAGTAGTTGATCTCTGTCTCTTGGCTACCAAATTTATAGGTAATGAGATGTTAAGTCTCTTTTTTGGAACCAGATATTAATAATCACGATGTCAAACGACAAGGCAGACTGCTGTAGGGCCTCACCATCATTATTTCGATTGCCGAACCCCTATCTTCCATGCACTCTGTCATAATCATTATTCGCTACTACCACATACTCATTAAAATCTCCTCCTATCAAAATTGCCTCACTGGCCAAGTACCCATCATAACCGTATCAAAATCTTGCCAACATTTTTTTTTAAAACATTCTTGCATCCAGCTTGAGCCGAATACACGCTAATAACATTCAGAATCAAGCTCTCCCATACTACTTCTGCTACTAGTTTTTCATTTATTCTCTTACATCCGTCACACTCACAATAATAAAACTTGTATGCCTCTCCAATCTCTCTAGCTTTCGTGCCCTGCCTTTTTGTTTCTTGCAAGCAAGCCACATTTATCCTTCTTCTTTTAACATATCCGCCAGCTCTTCCGCTCCAGTCATCGTTCCAACATTCCAACTTGCGTACCTAACTCTTAGCTCTCGGGATTGCGTCTTACGTTGTACCCGTCTCAAATGATGCAACAACCCTTATTACTACTTATTCGCTTAGGCGAGTGCTACCGCCGCACAGGCGTACAGGGTACGCACTGGCCCTATAGCACTCATTTCTTTTTATCATTGCAGATGATTTTCTTTTTATGGCCAGCCGCCTGCTTATCGCCAAACTTTCTTGGGAATGTAACTTGGGAAAAGGAAGAAGGTAAAATGGGGTAAGAAAAACGGATATGGTAAAGAAGCTAGATTAAGGGATACCGTATGTCTGGAGTGGAAAAACGGGATTGAGACTGCAGTAACTCGAAGAGGCCCGGGCCGCGTAGCCGTATGTCCGTTCTGTGATTGGCGAGGCCAGTAGGCCAGGGACACCAACTGACCAACCTTTGACCATTTTGTAACTAATTATTTCTAAAACATTGCCATGTTCTTTTATTTGTATTTATTGAGTGAACTGATATCATTTTTTCATTCTTATTTCTATAAAACATGTATTTGACAGTGTATTTTGAACTAGATATAAAGTACACACGTATATATACATACAAACCAATTCAACTTCATTAACCTTTTGCAACAGGAGTGGTTCGCTGAATCACCAACCCCTGTGTATTGTAGTGCAGTCTTGATTATGATATAGCGACTTACAACGACTTACATCGTAAGGCACTTCACATGAGAATCTTAGGTACAATGTTATAAAAAGGACTAAATATGGGTGAATGAACTGACGGGAAACCAATGTTCGACTATACATACATTGGTTTACAAAAATATAAGTTTGGTGTTTTATGTGATATAACTACTTACTAACAGTCTGGAGTTTTGTCTTCACATACGCAGTGCAACTTTTCTTGACAAATTGAATAGTTCTTAGTAACGGGAAGTATCGATTAACTTTTAATGAGTGACTTCGCCAGAGTCTAAACGTGTGAAATAGCTATTTAAATGTTTATCTTTGAATAAAGCTTATTAAATGCCTTTTGATTATCTGAAATAAGAAGTCGATTATTTATAGTTTTAAGGAGGTTTAGTATTTTATATTTATTTATTCATTAACACACAATACGTTTTACAAGGCGAACTCAGTACCGTCGTAGACATTCTCAGTCAGCATTAGGATTATAATAGACGTGTATTATTTTTGGGAACAAGTGTCTTGAAGGGTCGGATAGTCGGATGAAGAACAAAGTGATTTTATGGGTTCCGATTTTACCTGTACCGAGGTACCGAACCCTAAAAGGAACTCCATGAGCAGTCCGATGTTATTCGTTATCAGTAGCTACCTGATTTCTTGATATCCCAATTCCGTTACGCACAATTGTAGTAGATACCGTCTGTGAAGAAAATATTCTGTCATATTTCTGCTTTTGCTTTGCTGTTTTATTTAGGCATTTTCAACAAGTACCTGCATGATCATTTTGCTTTTAGCAAGTAATGCTATTTTAATAGTTATGATTTTTTTAATCGTGTGACGTTTAGCTTTTATTTTTTATGCTACAAAAGTCGAAAATAGCACACTGCCTGTTTGATGGTAAGCAACTACTGCAGCCTATAGAGGCTAGCTAGGCTTGTGAAATTCACTAAGTACTATTAGGAATTAATTCCTGACATGGAACTAAAATGAAATATTCTGTGAGCGTATAGGACTTCGTTCATTTAGTACATTAGTACTGTCAATAAACATGGAACGACTGAATCGCCGACTGAAAAGTCATAGGTAATGAGAATGAGATGCATGCTGTCTGCACATAGTTTAGTTGTAACGTGGAGGGTGGCCTCGTGGTCTACACGTGGTCCCCCGTAGGTTAAACTACAGTTAGTTAGTTTTTCCTCGATTTCCTTGAGATTCCATCATCAGATCCTGACTTGATGATAATGGGACCACTCGGGAGTATACCCTTTCGAACTAAAAAAGTTCTTTTAATCGGTTCACGATTGGCGAAAATATCGATGAACATACACAAAAAAAATACATACAGACGAACATAGAACCTCCTCCTTTTTAGAAGTCGCTTAAAAAGAAACAAGGTTAATATTTTAAAATCAAATGGTTTATTATGTAAACATACCTCATATTATTATTTTATGCAGCAATAGAGGTTATGTACGTTAATTTTTTAGAATATAATAAGTTTTTAAGGAAATTTGCACAACTCATGTTTTGTTTCTTCTTTTTTGACAATCTGACCGAAATTAAAAGCAGTTACCATATTTTTTCTTAGCTCTAGCCAATCACTACAATAACTTTATAAACGAGTCTCTTTTTGAATGCGGTCTTTTTCCGTAGTTAGGATATTTAAGTTGAGTAAAAATCATTCTTTGCCGTCTCCAAATCATTTTCCGTCATATCAGGAGCAGCACAATAAAATTGACTCCGTAATCTTCGTCAACTTCATGTGTATCAATTTTGTTAAGGAATTTGTTTTTTTTTAGGGTTGACGGGATTCCATGATCTTTTGACTTCACGCCTTTTTTTCCATTTTCTTTAAATAACATCTTGGGCTTTTCCCTAAGAGTCTCTTATGTATAGTGTATCTGGGTAGTTTATTATTAAATGTCACAATAGTTGCAGCACATCTTTCTTGGTAAGCTCGTCTCATGGAAAAATTTATTCGTTTTCCGGCAAAAATCTTTACAATTTCATTATTAAAACGTTTAGCAGAGTTGGTGTCGACATCTTCCACTAAACTTTGAGATTAATATTGAGAGTAATAATAATTGGAAGTAATTATTACTTTAAAGCAAAAGGTTGAATTTATTATTTCCATGGAACTCATCAATGACTTTTCTTTATTGCAATAATAACTCTTACATTGAAGGTAAAAGTCCTAACGAGTGTAAAATTGAATTTTATATCACTGACTTTACGATTCTTCGAACTTAAAATAGACATACTACGGTTGTAGACTGTCAAGTCAAATCAATTACTCTTCATTAAACGTCAAAACGATACGTTGTGTAGAAACATGTATGAAATAATTATTCGAAATGCACGCTTTAAATTAAAAAAGTAACTGGTTAACATTTTATTTTAACTATATATCTAGGCATTTCTAAAAAAAAAAATTTTTGTTATCGCTGAAAATACCGAGAATCTCGACGCCAAAGTTTATTTTAATGGTAAAATTAGCGATGGCTTTCAAGAGAAACTAAACCTTTATTCAAATTTTTGCCCGGTCAACATTTTTCATGTATCTTTCATCTATATGCAGTATCTTTTTCAATAGTATCTTTTGTGCGGTTTAGTCACACTCGAGTTCCAAAGATTCGACGTTTTGCTGATTATGTGGTAACACCTCGCCTTAAACATATTTTTACCAAACACTGCTAAGAACAACATCTGTCAAACCCACTAAGAATATTTCTATTGAATAATCTACCAAATATTTCTATTCAATCCGGTTAATAATCCGTTTAATCTATTAAATGTTCCTATTAAGACCGTTGTTGTCAATACAGTCTTTATTAAAATTAAAAGCAATTAGTCAAATTAGTATAAGTCGATGAATATCGCTGAAACCACAATACATTATACTTTCATTCAATCATCATTTAGGGTCAGGAGTAAATCCTGGCCTTGACGCAGAAAGAGCGAAGCGAAAACAAATGGACTTGGTTTGTCTTTATATTTGATTTAATATTTACAGGCAAAATAAAGTACTTGAAGACAATAGAACAATCGAGACAAATATATCAAGTCGTAAGTACAAAAACTTTTCCTAAATCCCAATAAATAATCCAAAAGTATTAGTTTGATAGGTTTACTTGTTAAAATAGGTTTGTGAGAAGGAATTCTCGGCGACTTAAAAGTTGGGATGGGGAGTATTTTCACAAACATTGGAGTGAAGTGCGCTACTTGGCCTCGGAACGCCGGGAGCGTCACTTCCAATACCTTCGTGTTTTCACACAGTAAAAATATTCATTTTGCCGTTTTCCTTTTGTTTAGGATGGGGCATGTTAGATGACTATTATCTATTTATGCATAGAGTACTTCATACATCGATTTACGACAAAGTCAACTTTCCAACTGCAAAATATAAGTTTGTAATCACAAAAACAATTTTTTTATCTGATTTAACAACAAATCAACAACTTTCGGAATTATTCCTTTACTTGTGCTGTAAGCCCTTGCTTCTTACTAAATTGCATTATTCTAGATCAATGGGAAGTACCCTATAGGTTTTGATGTGCCTGTGAAATGTTCAAATTTATTAAAATCCAAGTCTTAATGGCCAGATCTTTTGATTGCGTTGACTAAGAAGCTTGACTTTTTTACAGTTTCAAGGAACCGCTAACATAAGTATTTAGTATTAATTTTAACTTGATGCCTCTACGGGTTCCTGAGGAAAAGGTCTTGACATACACACAGGCAGACAGACAAATATGATATTAACGACTTTCGATTTTTTTCCTTTACTTGTGCTGTGAGACCTTGCTTCTTACCAAATTTTATGATTTTTATTATTATTATTTTATCAAGACCCATAACAGAATGTAATAATTGTATGTTTTAATTTAATAGGATGAATTGATTATTATATTGTAATATATTATATTTAGGATGTATTTTGATAAATACTTACATAATTTTAAATTGGGTTCTAACAGCAAAAAATCTTTTCAAAAATTATTTGACCTCTGTGGTGCGCGGTGGTAGTGCATACGACTGTTGCGCCGGGGGTCACGCGTTGGATTCCCAGTCAGTGCAAATATTTGTTTGCCCGAATATGTCTATTTCATTGCATTGGCCTGAGTGTTTCCATATGCATGTATTTAAAAAAAAATGTATCTAAGAATGTTTATCCGTGTTTTATAACGCATAGCACAAACTCTGCTTAGTTTGAGTTTAGATAGCGTTGTGTTGTGTCATACTTAATGTCTTTTACTGACTTTAAAGGTCAAGACCTACGAGTAAAGGTAAACGAACTCTGCTTAAAATCTCAAAGAGCAGAAACTATTATCATGAACACATTTTCGATCTGCTACAAAAACATAACTTACCGAGCTCATGTTGGTAGTAAAATAAATGCAATGAATAAAATCATAATTCAGTGCGCAAACTTATATTTCGATTATTTTCTTTTTATTCATATTACTAGCATTTCGTTTACCTACACATTGTTATATTTTATACTAGCAGCGCCCCACGGTTTTACCCGCGTAATTCCCGATCCCGTAAGAATATCGGGATAAAAAGTAGCCTATATGTTAATCTAGGTCTCCATCTATCTACATACCAAGTTTCATCGCAATTAGTTCAGTAGTTTTAGCGTGAAAGAGTAACAAACAAACATCCACATTTCACATTTATAATCTTAGTGAGATTTATTTAAGTCTTTCTCAAGGATGGGGCTGTCAAATGAAAAAATATTTTTTCAAATCCCAGTTACCTACCAGTACCAGTACTAGAGAACAACGCGTAAAACCTTCATCTTTATTACTTCAGTATAGATTATACATAAAATGTAGCTATTAACCGAATATAGAAGGACGTAAATCCATTCAGTGATTCTTGGACTATGAGTTGACGAACAATTAGACAGATGTTACCTTTTCGTTGTGTATGAAATAAAAATGTGGATACGGACATGAACACCTTATTTGGATTATATTTTGATTGTTGGCCGATCCAATTCTACTACTACCGACAGGAATACGTAAAATAACTAGGTATATTTAATGTATTTCTGTCGGTAGAAGTAGAATGGCATCAGACGGGTATACCTTAGATCGTGCCGTTAGTTTAATGCCGGGTAGAGATCGTGTGAACGACAGCAAGCGAATGCATCCTTTTTTAGCTATAACTAGTCATTTCATCGTAGGATTACGCGAGCAAAGCCGCAGGTGATAACACTACTATTCTACACACTGACAAATAAATTTAACTCTCAATGATATCAGCACAAACATTACTACCTTTACCGGTTTTCTTACCCTACTATATAGAGTATCCTTACATAATATTTTATATTATAAAAGGAAGTCACAATATAATGTTTGGATTAATCTTGAAAAAAACTGACTAGATTCGTATACGGATTTTATTCTTATAATCTCTATCTAACTATAAAAATGAATCGCTATTTCCCTTGGTCACGCCATAACTTCAGAACTACTTAACCGATTTCATTTATTTATTTTTTTATGTTTTGTAATACTTTTTAGAAGGTTCTTACGGAAAGAAAAATTAAGAAAATTGAGCAGAAAATCGGTCCCGTGGGATTGGCGAAATTTGAATTGACACGCGAACAATAGCTAGTTTTTAATTTTTATTCAGTTGTTCAGTTAGGTTGACTAATGAGTATTTTCTTTTCACTAAACTTTTATAGTTCTTACTAGACTACTACCATGTTCTAGACTAAGTTCAAATTTGTTTAGTTATAAGTACAGTTAACGCAACAGACGAGTATTTTTTACTAGTAGTTGTAAATTACGAACTATTGTGACTTTCGTTTGCATTATTTTATTATCCAGTTCAGATAACTAAGCTTGGCGGTAGTTTTACTACTGTAAAAGTGAGTGAGGGAAACGTGGGAGTATAATATATCGTTGCCTACTACTTTGACGAAACAGGCATCATTCCTATATATGGTGTACCTCTGTAGATAGCATCAGAAAGTGAAAAAAGAAATTGTCATAAAAGACACTTTGACACTCAGAAGAAATAACAAAATCACACGGTTCTTGTACTTGAAACTTGGTAATACGTGTAGTTTAGACATGATGTGTGTTTCATTTAACAGATTACAACTTTCAATCACATATTATTTACTACACTGAAAATCGCGTGTAACGGTAATGTTTGCAGCTATGGGCTATGGTTGTTTGTAGTTGGGTACATGCACTGCATCATTTATAAAAACAGTATTTGTTGATTTTACTCGAGTTCAGAGAAAACAAACTTGCTTGCCTTGTGGGTTATTTTTCTTACACTTTTTTCACGGCCGTGAAGAACCTCGTTTCAATAATTGCCGGTCAAGGCAATGGCACACCCTACTCATAGTTGGGTGTAATGAAGGTCTGTGCCATCCATGTCCTACGCTCTTAAGGAATCCATAGACAATATTCCGAGCTTAACATTTTGAAAAAAAGTGCTGACCTCATTCCAAGTTTGTAGAAAATTCTAAACAGACTTCTAAAAAGATTCCTACAGAAAATGGAGTATAAACCGCTATGTTTATAGTACTGAACTCTCCACCTGCGAGACTGGTTTTAATAAAGTTTTGCTTTTCTTTAACGTGCATGCCCAAGTGAACAATATGGTACTGTTATGTTCACCTTCTTCTTTTAAATAATATTACAAATGTGAATGAGACTTTGTTTGATTGTTACGTTTACACCTTCATTATTTTCCCGATCATCATGAAGTTTTACATACAGGTACCTTGTTAGCGATAAACTAAAAAACCTACTATTTCCGAGGGATAGTAACAAAGTCTATATTAAGGTGAGCGAATATTAAACGCGACAGACATTATATTTGTAATACACAATATATTATGTAATACTTATCTAATAAAGTAGATATGATAAATAAGTATTTTATATTAATTTTGATATTCCTATTCAAAGATATCACTTTGAAACCCATATAAGAATACGTATTTTTATCAAAATAAATCTATTTGAATTGAATCTATTGAAAAGCATGTACTTTACCTACTTTTGATAAAAAAACTGTTTACTAGATCTTTTAAAAATATTATAATGCGTGTATCTTGTACTTATTTCATAGCTTAGCCAAAAATAAATAAACCGTAATTTGTAATATTTCTAATCCATATAATAATAAAACAAAATATGGGTAATAAACCCACATTTTGTTTTATTTACACGTAAATGAACCCATTTAATCTATCATATTATTCATTTATTCAAGAATGGTGTATATTGATACAGTCGTTCGCGAAATATAACCATACTCACAAACGGACAGAGATCTTACCTTTATGTTATGTAGGCGAAGAATGACACGACCATGATATTTCCATCTGTGGACCGATTTCAAATATTATTTTTTTGTTTGAAAGGGTATGCTTCCCAGGTGGTCCATTGGCACCAAGTCCGTATCTGAGGGTGGTATCTGTGTGAAAACGAGGGAAACCCTGTAGTGTATTCGTTGTTTTTTCTTGAAATTAAGCAACATTGACGTTTAAAGTGATGAACGTTATTGTTATTAATCGACTTAAAAAAGGAGGAGGTTCTACGGTTAGCTGTTTGTATCTTTTTTTATAACTTATTCAATCAAGTGCAACAGGTTGCTAGACAAACTAAAAAATTTAGCACCTTATCTCAATAAAGTATCGGGTTTATTAAACTAAATTTATTATAACACTAGCAATCCACCCCAGCTTCGCACGGGTAGCAGAGACATCTTCAACAATCATCATCATATTTCAACCAATTTACACAAAACGTTAACAAATTATACACCTAAACCTTCCTCATGAATCACTATGTCTATTGGTGAAAACCGCATGAAAACCCGTTCAGTAGTTTTTCAGTTTATCGCGAACAGACAGACAGACAGACGCGACGGGGGACTTTGTTTTATAATATGTAGTGATAACGAACTGAAGTCGGTAATTTACATTACAGTAAGTAATGTTCTAAATACCGTATCTACTCAGTACGTACGTACCTTACACTAAAAATGGAAAAATAAACATTTAAAAAAAGTTAAACCGACTTCAAAAAGCTTTCTTTATTTCATTTACTTGGTTGCTCAGCAGTATAATTCTATCGAACGGGTGCCCATTCGTACCAAATTGGGGCCGTAAGATGACGTCTGTGTAATTAAATGCTTGGGTGACATTCGCCAGATCAAGCGAAAGAATATTTCTTAAGGCGTAGATAATTCTTTGTTAAAGAATTAAGATAGCCTTAAAGGGGACGAAACAATACACTTGACTTTTTTTTCTATAATTGCACTATAATTCTTATTTTTAATATGAACAATCCCATAACCCAAATTTATTTAATTACTCTCCATCATAACCTAAATTTAGCCATGACGAGAGCGCAAATGTTTAATTATTATCTCTCAACAAAGGTATTTCATTAGGCAAAGATAAAAACCTCTAAGAATAGCAGTTAGCAGTTCAGACAGTACATAATCGAATCGGCGGTAATAGCTCATTTCCAACTAACAAAGGGGTCACTCATGCGGATTGAAATCGGTAAATTGCTCTTACCTACTTGCCGTAGAGAGGTAATTATTGCTAAAATTGATTGATTATGACAAAAAGTACAGAACATTATTATACAGAAATGAATGCCTTCTTTGGTTAGTTAAAGTTTAGCTTTAAAATGAACAAAAAGTTAATTTCAAAGCTAAATTTAAAGTTCAGTAGTATAGAATTATTTTTTGCGTTTCAAATTTAAAGATAGAGATCGTAAGTGAACAGCGATGAGTTGAGACTTGGCAGTCGGCAAGCTATGCATGGTCAGACCTCTGTAAGCACCAGTTTAGACTGCCTACAGCCAGGTATGTTGGCCCAGCGATCGTTCCGCGCTTGACGAATCCATTACCTTACCCAAGAGCGAAGTTGGTTGAAGGGAAGTGGTGTAGATCCAGCTTATCGGCGGCGTCGTCCCCGTGTAGGAGGAATACCCTATTGACTGAGGCTAAACGCTCCAGCGTTTGGTCGGTTCATAGTGTTGCACTCCAAAGATTTTAGGACGGTCATACTGTCTGACAGTATTCGAATGGGGTACTCCTATATACATCTTGACATGACCGCAGTAGCGGCGTAGGTTATTGCAACACGTTCGCATTGAAATATGGAGTTGTGTTGGCGTAGCGCCAGTAATAGTTTTATATTTAGGTCTCGTGAGAAGACTCCGGCTCCAGTCCCTGACCCCCTTGGAACCGTCCGTGTAGATCCCGACTTGATTTATCTTGGTCATTTCCATGGAGTTGTATTTGGTTCGACCTTTCGAAGATGTGATATTTTCTGATCCTGTCGCATGTAGCAGCTATTAGTGAGTGTCCTCACTACAGGACAGGAGGAGGATTTTTTGTCCAAATGTTTCTATTATCAAGACTTTACTATTGTGCTTGTTTCATGTGATCTGTCTATTAGTTTAAAAATAGTTTAAAAATACTCTTCGATTGTCGATCTTAACCCCAACACTTTTTGAAGCTTCCTAGGGGTGAAACTTCAACTTTGAACTTCCTCCTTTTATACTCCTCTCCGTACTGTAGTTTTGTAGTTAAACTATCCAATAACCATGAAGGAAAATTTACACGATTTCGAAGCAGTAACTCACACTGTAATTGTCCTCGCTACAGGGTGCAAAAAATTCCAAACATAAAGCTATTCAATAGAAAAATGAAAACAATGATCGAAAAAATTCCGATCTGCACGTTTTTACCTTTTATCGAAATGTTATTTTAGAAGAAAACTTGCATTATTTTAGCTAGTACTCTATATCGGTGAGGGGAAGAGGCAATGTGTGGATACCTTTGTAAACATTCGAGACCAGACTACTATTTTATAGGCATGGAATACATTCAAAGGTTGGCGTTTGTAGTTTTGTGCGCACTTTCATCGAATTTTAATGTCTACTACCACTAGTCCACCAAAAACCAACTTCAGCCCAGCCAGTTTAGAAGACATTGTATGAGTTTTTACAGTTAACATATGCAAGAAAACTCGTTCACCTGGTTATAAATGAAGTTAGATAATAAATCTTTTGCGCCAGGCTCTATCAGCCAATCTTAGCAGCTGCATGTACGGGTAAAGAGAAGCAAGCATGAGACACCTAGTTAACAGCCCGTAAAAATATAATTGATTGACGTTTCTATTGGTTACATTTACGTGTTAAGTAATGAAAATAATCGAGCTAAATTTTAATTTTAAATTGTGTTTTTTTATAAAAAATCTATGCTCTTCTAGTCTACTAGTCCAGAAAAGAATAGCAAGGAATTTATAACAAAATAAGAAAGAAAAAACATCGTGATTTTTACCTATGAAGTAGGTATTATAGAAAATATTCCCTAACCTTTTTAATGAAAAAAAAAAAATAGAAAGTATAGTCTTGAAGAGTGAAAAGAAGTTTGAATAAATAACGAGGAAACACCGACCATACCTCTTTTTAACTCCATTTAGTACCGGCATGTGCATTTCACTACATACCAACATCAAACACGGTTAATGTACTAGACAGAAACATAAAGTACTCAACGCCTACAACATAAGTTATGTTGAAAGATACACTGAGTGAGGTAATAAATAGTGGACGTCAAGAGGCGTTGAAAATTAACTACTTAAAATAATTTTACTCATTTATATTTTACAAGGCTTTTACCATACGTTACTTCAAAGTTTATGAATGTTCATTTACCTGAGTGTATGACGGTCTAAAAAGTGGTGTTTATTCAAAATTCTTGCAGATAACGAGATGAAGCGGAACATTTACGTCTAATTTATACAGAGACAATGGGAGGTGGTCGCAATTAGTGAAATGGCCACTGAGAACAAACGCGTTCCCAACAAAAGAGTGGAGGCTTCGGCTCAGACAAGGGCCCTCTTTCATTTCTTCCAAATGAGCAAACTACAGTCGCTAGTAGTAGGGAAGATTTGTTGTTCAAGAATGAAGGGCTCACGAGTGTGGCATTGTTCTTTCCGCAACCAGTTTGGTAAGCACTTGTGTTCCGTTGTTCTAATCAAGATTACGAGGGAGACTTATTTGGTTTTAGTTGTTATTGTTTCAATACTAAGTGATGTTATCGTGGTAAGAGTAGGTGCGTGTGTTGTTTTTATTGTTCTTTGCTACTGTTGGCTCTTTCTTCTGTTGCATAAGAGGTTATTTACATGTTATAAAACAGATCGAGGCCCCACGTTTATAAAGTAATACTTCGATTATAACTTTAAGGTTTTTATACAACAAATTTTCAACTTTTGCTGTAAAATTACGTTACGGACGTACTTACTTAATAAATACTTGTTATGTTTATTAATATAGGTATATTATATTTTAATCCGAGTGTTGAGTTTAAAGATATCCTATTTGATAAGATGTCGTGTTTTGTTTTGCATTCCCAAGCCGCAAGTCATCAAAATGTTTGACAAACACTAGGAGTTTAGATGCTTAATTACATTCTTTAGTTACCTTATTTTTTTAGTAGGAGGGCCATGCTTCGTATGGGCCAGCTTGACCGGAGTGATCACGGCCTCACAGAAAACCGGCGTGAAGCAATGCGTTTCGCCGTGTGTTTCGCCGAGGGAGTGAGTTTACCGGAGGCCCTAAACCAAACCCCATTAGTCTCCTTCCCCTACTAACACCCTTCCTCTACTCCCACTTTAAAGGTTTGCCCGCTATCCCATAAAAAAAAATTAGAATAAAGTCTTCATCAATAAAAAAAACATATATAGCAAAATTGAGTAGAAGACATAGAGGCGAATACAATATAATATTGGTTGTTCTCCTGTGATGATAAATTATTCTGAGTTATTCCATTATTTTTCTAACCCGTTTTCTGGCCTACTAGTCAAATTTGGCACTTTGACTCATAAAGCCATAGATTAGCGCATTCAAGCATACCGACTCAGCAACTATAAATTATAAAATATTAATTAACAGTTATTTTTCAGTTATTATGATCACCACTGATCATTTTAAAATATTCCTTGGCCAATCAGGCCAAAGGGCCGTGGGTCAAAGGGGTTATCAATGATAATTAACAAATACTACTACTAGTTCTTCATATATCTTCATATTCCTGATTTAAAAAAAAGAAAAGAATAGAAAAGAAACCAAATATTTGCGTGGATAATTTTTAATCAATGATTAAGCTTGCACAGATTTTTTTTTATAAATGCCTTTATTCTATAAATGAAGCGACAAATAAAGTGATCAAAATTTATTCTCCATTACTAGGTATCTTTTATTCTACATAAAAACGAACTTGTTAAAAAATGGAGGACAATATAATAATCTGCTAATCCAGCAACAGAAACACTAAAAAGGAGAAAGAAAGTATGAAATTCCCCATTAACATTAAAATATAACGTAAAAGAAGAAAGCGATACTCATAAATCATTTAAAGTAAAAGCAATTGGTAGTTTAATAAATCAGGTTTGTTAGACGTGCATACAATTTAACAATTCTGTAAACTAACAACACATTATTATTCCCCCTGGCTGCGACTGAGCCATACATACATACATATAACGACGTAGAACTGACTATAGTTACAAATTGGCACCTACAGCACAGCCATCATGAAATTCTGTGAGGATTCACAGGTGTTTATTCACGGGGAAGATTTAATTGGTCTGTATTGCTGTCCTCAGTTCGGGTAAACCTTATAAAAGTACGTATATGATCACGGTTGTCGCTATTTAGACTTTATTACTTTTACTAAAAGTTTAAAATATTTTTATGTGTATACCTATGTGTACAATTATAGACGTTCTTAAGTTAAAAATATTTTTTTCATCAACAAATATGTATAGTTAAAATCGATACCATATAAGCACTGTGTTAATCTTTGATCCCCGTCGCTCGACGCTCTTCATCGATCAGTCACTCTTCATCGACATGCGCAACCGTCCGGAAACCTCAACTTCAACCAGGTCAACTTAGAATGCGCGCATTGTACACTTGTGACTGGCAACCCCATACTCCTAGAAAACTAGGGTAATATTCATAATCACCTGAAAGATAACAGGAAACAGTCAACAGAATGGAGATTAGTAAAAGTCTATTATTAATTCTTGAATATTTTCAAAGCCATAGATATTTCACCCCTTGATAAAGATCGCCCGTTGGGCTCGAAGCTAGTCGGGCATCCTCGAAATACACATGTGATTAAAAACGTGTAACTTTAATTATTACAATGCGCTCACCGTGCTTAGAATGCCCGAAAAAGTATGCACACAATTCGTTCCATGTCACTGAGCTGACTTAAATGGAAAGAATTATGTGCACGCTTAGTCGCTTACAGAAAGCAGTAAGTGATATTACGTTGCTTTTGGGAAAATGACCACGAATGCCTGTTAAAATAACTAGAGGAAATGTTCTAACAATTCAAGAAATTCCAACAAAGCTAAAGGTGTTACTTTAAACGCATATATCGAGTTAATATTGAGTCTATATTTTGAGGCAGCATCTAGCGATTTCAATCTTTGAACAGTGTACAGTTATTACACTTATTACATTACTAGCAGTTGCTCGCGGCTTTACTTGCTTTAAAGTCGATTTAATCAACCAATTTAGGTCGTTTACTTACCTAAAGTGGTTGATTAAATCGACTCGAATCGATTTCGAATCCGAAAGTCCGGAAAAACAGAGACAGTTGTATGAAACTATAGACAACAGAAGGGGAAAAATTGTTGACCACTTGATAAGACACGACAACTTCATCAAAGCAATATTGGAAGGAAATATAGAGGGAAAGAGAAGACGAGGAAGACCTAGAAGAAGTTTTATAAAACAAGTGACGCAGAAAGTGGGAGTAGAGACTTATGAAGAGGTCAAAAAGATAGCAGAGGATAGAGAGGAGTGGCGATTACTCTACCGACAAGACTACACCCTTGTCGGTAGAGCAATCGCCACTCTTCTTCTTCTTCAAATTTAAGAGCTACGGTTCTTAAATTTGAAGTATCCGTAAGAAACAGTATTTTTTCTGGACGAAAGGTACCATATTATGTTCTTTTCATGATGATCGGTAGTTAAGTACTTAAGGTGTATTGTATTTCAATTTTATAATAAACGTTTACCTAAAACGTAAAGGTCGTAAGACTAATAACTATCGAAATTGGTTTAGTGATAAAATATAATTAAGCTATCACAATGTGCTTTCATTATATAAGACTATCCTTCGAGAGTTCCTTAACACACTCTACTGCGCAACATTGATAGCTGTTTCTATACAAACAATCAATTATTTCCTCCTATTTGATAACAAATGTGTCTAGTTACAAATAAAATAAGGACTAAGTACGTGATTAACACGATCATTATGTTATCTATCTATTATCATTGTTTAATGTTGGAGCAATCGATGACACAGCGACGAAATTCAATTAGAAATTGTTATTGGAATATGATGACTATTGTAAAGCGAATCTGTGTGCACGTATAAATAACCAAATGCCATGATTCGTAAATTAAATTCAGAAATATTACCTGTACTTTTATATTGAACTAGCTTCTGTCCGTGGCTTCCCTCGCGAGGTAAACTGACTTTGTTCGCTTTCATGCCTTCACTGCTCTACCGATCGTCATGAAAATTTGCATACGCGTTGTCAGGTGTAAAAGAAAGGTCATAGGGTATCTTTTATACAGAAAAAATGTACTATTCCCGAGGAATAGTGGACTGGTACGTCTAAACGCACGCGATCACTAGCTGCGAGCCCCACGAGTTCGGTTCTTTGACCCGAGCGTTAGCTGTTTTTGATTTTAGTTTCACTGTTGGTTTTTTTTAAGTAAAGTGATGTATTTTTTATACTACCAGTACTAACATGAGAGAGCGTGTATAATGCTAATAAAACTTTGTAAAAATCTGTTGTCTTTTCATCGGGAACGTTTTCTTTTATAGGTGAGTGTTTCTCAAATACCCTGTATAGATCAACAAAATCTACATTAACGCGAGCAAAGCGTAGGCAAAAACTAGTCTTCCATAAATACACTAGAAGTCTTTATTCTCAAACTTGGTTTATTCGGCGATTTCATACGCGTGATTCTAGATCCTAGTCTTAATTATGACAGAAATTCCTAAACATTTTATCCCAAACCACGCTGTTCACAAATGAAAGAAAACAAACGCTCTTTGATTTGTTTCGGAACGAATCGACTACTGGAATATCTATCTTATCTTTAACCTTCGTATACGTTTACTTCTTATTTATTTATTTATTCAAACAATTAATTAGTCCACATACAAAATAAATACAATTAAAATGCAATATTAATATAAATAGAAATTGACATGTTAATTTACTAAAATTACTAGAAAAAGAACAATAGAAATAAAAAATAAAACGTCACAATGTTCGCACACACACACTAAGTATTATAGTGAACACAAAATGAATGTGTAAGTTTTTTTTCTGAACTCACGTAGTCCGGGCCATAGTATTATGCACGTCTTTCTAGCATTGTAAAAACATTTTAATGCTCTTTTTAAAGAGCATTTCAGCAGTAATTTGGGTAAAGAAAGTTTTTTCTTCATAATGAACCGTAAGTTACTTCTCTAGTTTTAAAGTTTAAGAGTAAACCTCCTGTTGGTGACGAACCGGTTGGTGGTGTGATTGTAATAAGTAGCCACTGGCATATAATAAAGGCAATAAATATACAGGTGTTACAGAAAGGAGTGCTCACATTTTAGGACCTCCATAGTAGACCCCGTGAATAAATTTCTATACCTTTAGGCATTTTTTGAAATATGTTCATATGTATATACAATTAGAATTAAATATAATATTATATATTAGACTATTCTCTTTTTATAAACTTTGAAACATATAACTGGATTGATTATATATTCGTCCGTTTGGGCATTTCGACCACACAATTTAATGCAATGTAGTATTAGACTTAGGCATAACCCCTTTTACATTGATCCTTTTGCGATTCGAATCAATCGATTCGATTCAATCGGTGCGGTTTCTTAGATGTAACCTAGATGGTACCTTCCAAAGTCATTCGCCTAAGCTGACTTGTCATAGTCGATGATTCCCTGAGTCCCTGTTGTTCGACTTAAAGTTAGTCACACAGAAGCGGAACAGAAACAGTTAACTACCGTCCGTAACAACTACTTACCTACCGTCATATTTTTTGATTGATTGATTGACTATATTGAAATATCTTGTACAGTAGTAGTCGCTCATCACTTACTATCGTACCATATCTATAGCCTGCAGTAATAAATGACACACTCGATGCTCTGATTGAACTGTTTACCTACAGCCGAGGTTTGTATAACTAATGTGATTCGCATTCATTAATGTTTCACGAATAGATTCAAAGTTGGTCGATACTCGGAATTTATATCGACTCTGCGCTAGTTTATTTCTACGAAAATATACACTATGCACATTGCTATGACTAGAGACCGGGTTATATGCTATGAATATTTTATATACATACTAAAAGTATAAGTACTACTTCGATTTGTAGTATAAGTACTACGCCCTTTGTACATTATCTGCTTGACACGTGTATGTATGATACTTCTACAAATAAAGTGTTATCTATCTATCTACCTACCTACTTCTGCTTCCGACTTAGCTCGTAGGCAAAAATTCAAAATAATTTATTATCTGACCAGGTTTGTACTAAAATGTTGTCATTTTCATCTGTGTTTGATGCACTAAAAAGACACAAACATAGATAGAATACAAGTATACAGTATTTCCTATAATCTTCTGTGTACTACGAAGCCTTCAGAAAATGCGTCATAGTCAACGTGGTGTATACGTGGTATAAGTGACTACCTTCGCCCATGGACACCTGCAACTCAAGAGTCACAAGTGCGTTGCCGGCTTTTGAGATGGGAGTGCGCTCTTTTCTTGAAGGTTTGAAGGTCGTGTTGGTCCGGAAATACCGCAGGCGACAATTTGTTCCAAAGATTGGTTGTGCGAGGCAAAAAATATCTAAAGAACCGCACAGTGGTGGATTGCCAATTATCCAGGTGATGGGGATGAAAGTTTTGTCGCGTTGAACGATGGCGAAACGTTGCAGCCGGTATAAATCCGAACAATTCCTCGGAGCACTCCCCATGATTCATGCGATAGAGAATGCAGAGTGAAGGTACATCTCTACGCAAAGACCAAGGGGTCAAGCCGATCTGAAATATCCTGGCCGGGGTGAAATACTGTCTCGATCTGTTCAGCGCACCTAGCTTCTACGAGGCTAATTTGGCCTTACCCTCCAAGTGACCGCGAAACTGGACTTCGCTCGATATATCGATGCCAAGGATTTCGATGCTGGCTGTGGCAGTTAGGGAAGTGCTCTCAAAGCGAGGTGATACGACAAACGGCATCTTTTTGGCGGTGAACGCGCAAAACTTTGTCTTCGTTGCGTTAAATTGGATTAGATTAAGTCGACCCCAATCAGAAATGCCTTCTAAGGATTCAGACACAAGTTTGAATCAACTCTCAGTGACGTTTTCCCGAGAAATGTTAGCGCGGCCGGTATACAAGGCATCACTCGTACTATCATCGGCATAGCAATGAATGCTACTGATTTGCAGCATATCATTGATATGCGGAAGAAACAGCGTGGGTGATAACACCCAGCCTTGTGGGACACCAGTATTCACAGACTTGAAGTCGGAGCATGCACCGTCGACTACGACCTTGATGCTTCTGTCTGCGAGAAAACTGGTGATCCAGTTGCATAATTTCTCGGGAAGCCCATAGGAAGGAAGCTTCGAGAGACTTTGTGCCAGACCCTTCGCTATGTCCAAACTGACTGACAACGCCTCCCCCTTGGTCTCGATCACCTGTATCATTCACGTGTATCATTTTTGTGCATTTGCGTATTAAAATTCGTTGGTTAATTAATTTGGAAGTTTCACTTCTGTCGTGTGTGAAATGTTCATACACACTTTTTTTTTATAATAAGAACGATCACAGCTTACCTACAGTCAATATAGTTATTACGATTAAACATACATATTTATTTATTTGTTTTAAGGAAACTCTACAGCTATTTTGTTGGTTACAATTTCATACTATTATGCAGTCAGCCTCAGCTGGTTGCATTAACACTTAAGCCAATTACAGAGTTCCACGGCAAGTTGTGGTATATGATATTATAACTAAGAAAACAATATCTAACATATAAATATTCTAATTCTAATTCTAATATATCTAACATTAGTTTACAATTCCCAATAGAAAAAAAAATAAGAAAAAATATTTAATTTATTTTAATAATACACACATACTTACATTCACGCTTGTCCTTTAGGGGGAGGCAGAGACGTATTAAACACCTACATTTTACCAAGTATTATGTGATATATATACTTGCTTGGTCACGTGAGTGGGACGTGACGTAAGTCTATTGCCGTCAACCGGGCACATTGGGAAATACATTTGGAATTCATTATGGGAAAATTGGAAAGCGAAAGGATAGTAAGAAGATCATTGACAGATGGATTGGGGAATATAAGCCACAGATCGAGCAGGTCAGGGTCGCCGCATACCTGTAGCTCCAATTGGCTGTTGCCGGGCAGTCCAAGCCCTATCATCAATAATCATCAATTATTACCATTAAACACAAAACTATTTTATACTCGTGGTCGTTTAGAGGCCAAAATTCGATAGCCCCTTCGAAGGTAGCGAAGAGAGAACTGTTTGCAATTTTTTTATTGGTTTCTAACTCTAATGTTTATTGTTTTTTTTTTCGTGTATAAACCCCCACGGGTCAACCTCACCATGGAAAGTTTATTGTAGCTACAAAAAAAAATTGACAAA
The DNA here is from genome assembly GCA_963859945.1 of Euplagia quadripunctaria. Lineage (NCBI taxonomy): Eukaryota > Metazoa > Arthropoda > Insecta > Lepidoptera > Erebidae > Euplagia > Euplagia quadripunctaria. The sequence goes on along the minus strand of OY982570.1, from coordinate 11,808,358 downwards.
CACGGGAAGAAATGATACTCAACAGTTTTGTATTTACCTATTTATATGTACTAGAAATTTCCTGGTGGTCGCATTTCGACCATAATTCACTAAGCTTTGGCTTTTTGGCGCGTATGTCGCTGACCAGTATAACTAGAACTGTCATTGCATTGCTTGACTTACGTACCATGACAGGTCCACATATATAATGGACACTTGTTGCATGATGTAGTCGTTTTCATGTTTTTTTTTTAAATTTGTTACACATATTGTTTAAACATTTTAGCTTTCTGCACTTCGTTACTCTGTTCAAGAAATTTTCTTAAAAAAATGCTTTCTCTTCACGTTTTAATATACAGATAATGCTATTGTCCAAGTGTCCTATCCCAGTGCTTTATTATATCCGACGTATGTCAACGCAAATTTGTATGTGGTTTGCCAATGCTCCCTTTTTGATTTAATAGCCCCAGGGGATGAAATATTATCTGTACAGTCTAAAGATATTTATGCCGAGCCTGTGCTAAAAACGATGTGATCTGATTGCGTAACATTACAAGCCGAAAATTCGAAGGAGCTTTACAAAGTACAAAACTTTAAATAAGTACTTATGTCATACATTCATCTAACCCAAGGTACCTCTATAAAAACAATGAATCGAATGCCAATCTCGATAAACAAAAACAGTTTCCCCAAAGCCCTTTATCCTGAAAGTTACTCGAGTCGACACACACGAATAATGGCACAGTAATTCGTTTTTGATGTCTGTCGCGTAATATATGGCGTGCTAATCAAAATATATTGCGGGCTCCTTTATGTCGTACCATTGCATGACTCCCATTGTGCCACTTGCCTTCTGCCACTTGATACTTGGCATTTGATGACGCTTAGTGACACGTGGCGTGTCTCTGACGAGTTTAATAGCTTCGTAGCTTCTCATACGTCTTTTCATTTCGTACAAGGGCAGGCGAATAAGTAGTTGATTGATTTTCCAAATTAACAATATTTTTACTTTATGTTATTAAATATATTTCGTGATAACTTAAAACATCTTTACAAATAATATAATCTATATCTACATAAACAAACAAAATTTTAATGTCAAAATAAAATAAACAAATAAATAAAATAACAGCTTTTTACTAAGTACATTTGAATTTCTTTACGGTATTTATACCAAAAAAAAAACAGTTTAACGGTATTCAAAAAAGAAGGAGGTTCTATGGTCGGCTGTACCTTTATACTTTTTTATGGTATGTTCACCAATATTTCCGTCATCTATGGACAGATTTTAAATATTCTTTTTTTAAAGGGTATGCTCCCAAGTTTGTCCTATTGTCACCAAGTCTGGATCTGATGATACTATTTGAAAGTAAACGAGGATAACCCTCAGAAATTAAGGGTACATGAAATCTGTTTGTTGATTTTCCTCGAAATTAAGCAACATTGATATTTTAAGTGATGAATGCTATTGCTATAAACCTACTTCAGTAAGAAAATATTTAAAGAGCACTAAAAATCCTGACTGCGTAAATATAAAAAAAAATGTGCAAAAATGAACTTTAAATAAAAACTAAAACTTCCCACTCTTCCCCCCATCTTCCCCCTCCCCCTCTTCCCCACTTCCCTCTTCCCACTCTTCCCCCTCCCCCTTTTCCCACTCTTCCCCCCTCCCCCTCTTCCCACTCTCCCCCCACCCCTTCTTCTCCTACTCTACTCCCACCTTAAAGGGAGGCAACGCACTTATGACTCTCGAGTTACAGATGCCCATGGGCGGCGGTAGTCATTAACCATCAGGTGACCCGTCTGCTCGTAGGCCCCCTATACCATAAAAAAAAACCTTGAACTAAAAATGTAAAATAAATCAGTTTAAAAAAAATTACACACTCAAAATACACTAAGAAATTGCACTGAAAAGTGAAAAATAATTCATTACAAACTTAATTGAAAATACTACAATACATTTGACGCTCTTAGTATAATAGGTAGCATTATAAAGGCACTAGATACCTATTGATGAATTTCAAGTCGGTGCTAAGCCAAATAGGTACATGATAGATATGCTAGCTTCACCGCAGCCTGCGCTTCATGCTGAGCAAAACACGCTAAACTCGCAGACGTCGTTGACGTATGTTTTAGATTTTCATCTAAGACATGCGTCAACAACGTCTACGACGTGAGTCAGTGATTTTGATAAATTTGCACAATTTGACTATTGCACAGAAATATTAGTCAGTTTCAGATAGTTCATTAGAATTATATTCCGTTCTTAATTACGAAAAGCTGTTCATATCCCTAAGTATTGCTCATTGGGTTTCGGGCTTGGCACCGACTTCGAACAAACCAGTAGGTATAGGCAACATTAGGCACTAGCCTAATGTTGCCTATAATACTACTGGTACTATTATGTATTCTGTGATAATACTAAAAGTGTCGCATGTCAATTACTTTTCACTTTTTAGTGGCCCTTGTTAGTGTTTTTTGAAGTCGGTTTAACTTTTTATTAAGTCTTTATTAAAAAAATCTAGCTACTTTCACAAGCAAATAGCTGATGGTATGAGGAGTAATTGAGGCTACTTTTATTTTTTCAAAAGAATTAGGGTTCCGCACCAAAAATATAAATATGTACGTAACCGCGAGCTAAGCCTCGGCGGATACAGCTAATTTAAAATATATGTTAATTGATTTTCACGAATTGAAGCCCCTGTAGTAGGTACTACTTACTACAAGAACGCCGGTCAGAGCATTACTAGGATAACATTGTTTTTCTTCTGTGTATGAGCTCATTAAAAATTTGCAAGTTTAACAACGCGTGAGTGACGTCACTACGTCACTGCACTGGTGTTACGGGTTAGTAGGCACCGGTAACCGCTTACCATGCATCGGGACGGCCATGTGCTTTTTTGCCAACTTAGTTGATAATGAAGTAGATAATGTATAGAATCGCTAACAAACGAAGAAGACAATATATAAACTACTTTAGACAATTATTATTCCGCTTGTTTGAGTGTAATTAATAAAGTAGGGGAATATGAAATAATCATAACAGAATCATGGGTACATTACATACACGGGTACGACAATATTTAAGGAACATAAATCTTTTATAGGCAATTATAAAGGAACATCCCCTAAAATGAGATGCGTACCCTACAATTGAATTATACTTGTAGGGATAAAGTTTAAGCGGGACGTACAAAAATAGCTATTTTTAGACTTTAGAAACCTATATTACACAAAATTTGATGTGTTGTAAATATTTAGACAATACATGGTACAAGTACGCAACGTTCGTATAACTTTTAACTCAATTACAAGTTGTACTATAAATCAATCGGCGGTGTAGATCTCTCGTAACCTGTGGCAGTGTGTTGTGTACACGGCGCGGCAGTACGCGACCTACGCTCGCCCGCCCCTTCGCCTATCGTCTCACTCAGTAGTAGCTCCACAGCTATTTTTGCGCAGACGTAACGATTAGCGTAGGTGGCGCCACGTGGCCAAAACCCGAACGTTTTGACAGGCGGCTAAAATGGCCGCGTGAACACGCGATCTGCCACGCTGAACTCGCTACGTACGTCACACGCGAAGTTATTACTTAACGCCGGCCCATCGAACTATGTTATAGTGCTTTATCGGACTTTCTTTCGTGGAACGTTCGTGTAAACAATCGAAATGGCTCTCCACCTCGAGACTGCGTTGCAGCGCAAGTTAAATTTCAAGATGACCACGGTAAGTGCATTCCGCCCGCCTCGCGTATCGATCCATGTCCTCGTGGTCGAAACATATGGTGGCCGCTACGAGAGCGTAGCACCTTTTAACCTACGAACTACGTCACAAGAAGCCTACCAACGTATCCGGGCTGATTGTATGAACCAACACTAATGATATTATGACACAATCTGCGCCTTATGAGAGTTTTGTACGACATCGTTATATATGTGCGTGTAAATAGGTAAATAAACACTTGTAGAAGCGCTACGCCAACATCTATACTTATGTTGAACGTACACTTCGAGTGTTTGAACGTAAATTTAAGGCGTATTGCTAAATATAGCCAGATGTAAACAAACTGTTTATAGTCAACTTACGATAATAGAAATGCTTAGCTTTGGTTTGTGTCGTCGCATGTTTAGGTGGTTTTGACCGCCGGCGGCGCGAGTGCCACGTTTCGTTATTTACATTGAAGCTGTTTTAGAAGTCATTGTTCCGTCGATAATGTCTGGGCCACTATATAGGGAGATGAAGAGAGGATTTTATGTTTACATCGTTTTTCTGCAGCTGAATGCGCTTTCAGTGCAGGCGTAACATAACGTACTACATATTAAGTTTGTCTTAAGTATCTTAAATAGTTACGTTGCATTGTCCTAAATGAATTTTAGGAATTCTATGCCTTTAATATAATAGTTTGTGTTATAATAGTTAGTGTGGTTTACAGATAGTCTAATCTAAAATTGTGGCCACGGAGGTACACGGCGAGGTGACCACTTAAACTACAGTACGCGCAGTCGTGCAGCTACATACTTATTTTATTTTACAAACATAATTATTTTGTAACCACCAGTCATCATATAATTAACCCTCTCGTAATTACTGACACATTTCAAGGTGAGAATGTGACGTTATTACATATATTAAATTACATCATGGTTTCGGACCATGGCCAGTGCTATAAACCAACCAAAAACTTAGCCATGTACCTACGCTAAGGTACTGAAAACTTTTTAGTTTAACCCTTAGGCTACTTCTTAATGAATTGGCCAATCGCTGCAGGTAGTCTTCCAATTACTTAGTGAAAAGCAGATAAGTAATTAAGTATTAACAAAAAGTCTCAGTATTGAATATTTTATTCATCAAATAGCTGCCGGATGTACCTGAGCCGAAAGCCAATAGCACAACTTTTTTACCATTTAAGTTCTCTAGCAGATTGTAAAAAAAATATAGTTACTTTAGTATATATATATTTTTTATGTCAAGTAATGACATTATTAAAGTCAAAAGATGTATGAAACTACCTTCATCCAGCTGCGCTTTGCTGTGGACAGTCTTGATTTTGTCGAAATATGTTTTTAAGTTTTACTTTTAAAACAAGCGCGCCTCGATATTTTTTTTTCTTCTTTTTGGGCCTGTTTCGTAACATGTCCGTCTAATTAGAGCGAAGGGGTGTCTAAATTCTTTTGGAGGTAGTGAACATTGTCTTATTCAGACTTCGGTGCGGCCAAGTCGTAACTCTAATCAGCAACTTTTGCTTGTAGAGACTGCGAGGAATGAAATCACTTTAAAAATTACCCAGATGGCCTGATCAAAAAAGGCGGATAGCTCGTGACTCGCGCGCTTATCCCGTAGGAGAGAATTTGTGCTGAGAGCAAGTGTACCTGGTGTCCGTTAATTGTATGTTAGTAGAGTATCTCGTGACAATAGAATATATCTAGGAAAGTTTAAAAAAAAACTTAAATTGAACGGTTTTAATGCGCGAATAAATAGAATATCTCTTAAGATATACATTTATATAAAATACGAGATATACCAGTTGTTTCTCGTACTGAGCATCTTTCTTTGAATTGTACCGTAATAGTATTAAATTTTATTGTAAAAGAGAACAGTAAAAAATTTCAAAGAATTTCGTTAAAAACTTTTTTGTATTAATTTTGTTTACTTCTCTGAGTTTGTTTTATAATTTGCATTGTACCTGAACAAAGTAAAACAGTTTGAAATCTTGCCAGTGAAGCATAGATTTATAGGTAACAGCAGAATCATATACACTGTACGTATTTGCTAATGATTATTTGCTTTTAAGAATGAGAACTATTATAATACTTGTATATTAGTTGGAAGTTCTTTCTAATCGAACTTTTGAAGTCCATATCTGACATTGACACTATCAAATCTGTCTCACCAGCAAAATTTTACGTTAACTCACTTGTATCGAGCTTGCTTGTCAATTGTGCATTCCCAATCCTTGTTCCAATGAGCCCTACCCGGCAGCAGAAATACAGAACAACAGTAGTACCGCTAACATCGGGTTTCTGCATGGTGAAGGAAATCGGCTGTACCTATATCCTCACAATTTACAGCATACTGAAGCAAATTAAGCTACGCCCAATAAATTATTTGTTATACGACAAGAACCAAGAACCTCTTCAATTTTCTTAGGACACTGATGTTGATCCTGGTGTACAGGAATGATAACAATTGTAATGTGGGAAGAATTAAGCCCATTTAAAAAAAAATAATCTTTAGCTTCTTAGTTCAGCCTGCTGTTAAAGTAAAATAAGCCTTTATTCCTAACTATTGGGCATATAATAGATTGGGCGTAAATATTTTATTCCGGCTTTCCACTTTGGGTGTTCATTCCAGTGAGAGCTAGTTTGCAATTTATTAGTTAGCTCTGGTCTTATAATAGCTTAGTCAGAAGGGTCGCTATTTATTTAGTTGTGATTATAAAGTTCATCTTGTTATACACTTACAAGTAAGGATTTCTAACTATTGAGTGTAGATTCCAGTGCTCAAGTTTAACAAACAGTTTTCTCATTATGAAACAAAAAAAGTCAGTCATTTTTGTATGCATTTCAGGAGAGGCTATTTTTAATATTTCTTATTATAAAAAAAAATAGAAGTTCTGCTATGAAATATTTTAACGCAAAATACATTTGCATTTATCGCATATAAATAATTTTATTTAAGAACAAAAGCAAAAAACTTTTCAATAACGTTGGCGTTGTGAGGATTGGCGGGAGAATATTTGCAATCTTTTAATTTTTTCATAAATTCTCAAAAAATCCGTAACACACGTATAATAATTTATAGTGATCCACAAATATTTTATTTCTTTCTATACAAACATTTGCTAAACACATATTAAAGTGCTTAAATTAAAATCACTTATATACTCTAAGAGGTACATACCTGTCCTTAAATGGCACATTATGGGACTGACAAAAGAGAATCTAAGATCTAACTAGCAGCGGCCCGCGGTTTCACCCGCGTAACTCCCGATCCTGTGGGAATATTGGGATAAAAAGTATCATTGCAATCGGTTCAGTAGTTTTGGCGTCAAAGAGTAACAAACATCTATACATACAAACATCCATACATCCTCACAAACTTTCACGTTTATAATATTAGTAGGATATCAACAGACCGCTCTCACGCATATACACTCCGCATTCCCTTTCACAAGCGTCTGCTGTTAAATAAAACATTAATCTCTTCTAATAGGATGTTACCGTTCGTCGAGGCTTTGCGTTCGGTTTAAACGCATTACGTTTTATTGCTTATCTGGAAATCCTTGTACAGCCTCGGCGCACACGTAAAGGAGCGCAACCAAGTGGAACCAAATGGAAGGGTCGCAACAGTCCTTATACTAAATGATGCTTGCCTTAGCCTCTTTCCTGAATGAGAAATACGTAACCTTATCAAAAGGTTACTGGGAAATATAAATAAGAAATACAAAAATCAATCGCTCAACCATCGGAATATTGGTATGGGGACTTATGTATTGGAAAATATCAAGTAACAAAAGTAACATATAGGCCGTGTCGATCACACAGTGAATAAATACAACTTGTTTCTGGTTACTTATCTGCTACACTTCTCTACATATAAAGCATGAACGGTAAAAAAGTTACTTTGTATTTAGACAATTGACAGAAATTCTTCAGACGTCGAAGGATTATCTATAATTATTAACTAATCATCATGTTTCACAACGGGACTGATGAACACGTTACTGATAAGATATATGTCATAGACTTGTATTAAATCCTAACTAATATTATTTAGGATTTAATAAATGTGAGTTTTTTTGTTCAACTTTCACGAAACTGTCAAGAAAAATTCATCATTATTTTGAGAATTGCTCATACACGTTTTGCGGGGTACAAAAATGGATATAGAATAAGTACCCACATCCAGAAAAGTTCTCGAGGCATAAAAAACCTTTTATGCGAGCAAAGCCACGGAGAAAAGTTAGCAGTGCTTAATATATATTTTTTTATATTATGCAAGCCATTACGGGTAAGCAGAAATATTCACAACACAGCGGTGTCAACCCTATCCATTTTCTATGGACTCATGGCGTACTTCTTAACGTGGGTTTTCTATAGAGTTGAGGCGCTTCAAATGTCGAGCAGGTCCTACAAAAATTCTTGTCCCGTGACGAACTATAATTACCAAATATAATACTATTACCAAATATAACACTAACAGCACATAAGTGATAAGAGGTCTTAAATAACACTGTTAATAGTTTGTAAGTTTGTTGGTTAATAGGTATTTAAAGTGTCAAGTACATACTATACATACAAACTACATTCCTCATATCTACTACACTTCGTCTCACGACTTTTCTTTGTGGAAAGCCTCTCGATTCAAGTCCTTCAACTTAAGGTTAAGAGTTTCGAATAACAGTAACATTTATTTTCTTTATTAATTACGTGTGGCATTTCCTCATGCGCTTAATGAATGTACTATTAACATAATCTTACCGATAACGAGTGAATCATACTATTCCTCATACTCTTATCAGTTAAAAAATTGTTTCCAGGAAACCAAGTATTAAATATGTATTGATCCCTGCGGGGGAAAATCAAAACATTTGTAGGAATTTTTTTTTTAAACCTTAAGAGAGGATACCTGAGATAAAATTAAAATGCTCACACACATTTATCTGTCTATTTAATATTATAAATGCGATAGTAACTCTGTTGTTGTTTCACGACTAAACGGCTGAACGGATCGTATTGAAATATGGCAAGGAGATAGATTATATCCTGGGGAAGGACATAGGCTAATTTTTATCCCGGAAAATGTAGGGTTCCTGAAGGATAAATTGGAACTTCCACACCAACGAATTCGCGCGCAACAGCTAGTCTTTAATAAAAATAAAATGCTGTTCGTTGTTTAGCGCATCACTTAAAAACGGTTAAACCGATTTGACTAAATATTTCTTTTATATGTTAATAAATAGTCCGAATAAGGTTTTAGGGAAAGTAAACTTGGAAAAGTTGACGTAAAATTCGACCGGAGTGATACCACGGCCTCACGGAAAACCGCCATTGAAGCAATGCTTGTGTTGTGTTTCGCCGAGTGAGTGAGGTTACCGGAGGCCTTAACCCTTCTCTCTCCCCCTCTTCCCTCTTTTACCAACTCCCACCTTAAAGGCCGGCAACGCACTTATGACTCTCGTTAGTCACTTGCCATCAGGTGACCCGTCTGCTCTATCTCATAGAAAAGAAAAAGGTGAAACAAACGTTTTAAATGCAATTTTTTTTGTCAATTCAGACTAATAGTTTCAGGGATTAGCGCTTTCAACGAAAAAAAACAGACATTTAGATTTTTTACAGCTTTAGAGACAGCGGACATAAGTATTTGATGTTAATTCAACTTATGTACCTCGACGCATTCCTGAGTAAAAAGGCCTTGACAGACAGACAGACGGACAGACAGACAGACAGACTCTTATTTACGTCAGTGTAGAAATATTCCCCGAACTAAAGTATCATACATCTGTTCACCTCTTTGAGGATAATAAAGTAATCTTTATTTTAGTTTCGAGCTATGAATAAGGTCGAACATTTCAAAGTACAAGAGGCGACCTTATTAATAAAATTGAATTTCTAAAAAACCTTAGATTGAAAAACTCAAGTTATACGGGAGTGCTCACTTATGTATTTCGGAAAAACTGCCATTGTTCGATATAGGTACAATGTTTCCTTAGGACATTTTAATATTTATCGATGTATTTTATTCGATGAGATGTATCGTCCTAATGTGTTTTTTGTGATAGGTATGTTGAAGTGAAATCAATAAAAGGGTATTGTACTAAAACGGACTGACTAGAGCTAGTTTTTTCTGACTTACGAATATGGCTTTGTGAGCCTTATTCATAATTTATAAAAGGGACCATACAGTCTAGAATTCTTTATTTTCGTTTTTTACCGATATACTTACCAACAAGTTTTATGCTTTATATTGTAGTGACAGATAATTCTCATTACCTTTTTTTTAACATAGATACGTATTACGCTCGTGTGATAGCAGCTGGCATTGCATTCCATAAGCGATTATACAGTTTTCACAGAGTATGTTAATCATATTCTGTTAAAGCTGTATGATCGCATATGGCGTAATACTATTTATGTATGATAAATACGTAATATACCTGTATATTACGTATATAAGACTATTAAGTGAATTTGTACACATGAAGTAAATTTGCTTTGACAAACTTTTCACTATACGTCAACATTATTAATGCTTTACATTTAATTAATTATAATATCTGTAAAACTCTGGTGTACAAATAAAATAAATACAATTATGTTTGAAAACAAGCATTGTCAGATTATAAATAAATAAACAAAATGTCTACCACCCCTGAAGACATCCGTCCAACAAGGATTCTAATAAATTTAATATCAATAAATTCGTAAATATCCAGAATATGTCTGCTGTAACTTCACTTTACGATAATATAAAAAGAACCACATATTCTATATTTATTATTATGTTATATTTGCCGAACATATCAATGTGTGTTGTGTAAGTCGAAGCAAACATTGAGATCAAGGCGGAAAAATAACCAGTAATCTCGTAACGCCCACAAAAATTTTAGAAAAACATCGAGAAAATCTATAGACAGAAATTGTAAAGCATTTTTTTCAATCGCATTGCTTCAACAAAAGACAAGCTACACGTAAAAATAACTCGTGCCTTTTCCTTATGAAACGTTACTTGGAGATTGAAAAGATTTTTCTTTTCATAACAATTATTCGTTCACCCGCAGAACTTTTACAACTTTTAAATAAAATCGACAGTATTTTTGGTTAGCTATCTAATGCCTAAAGGTATTTTTAATATCTTGCAGATTAAGCGGATATTCCCTTTAAAAACAACAGTACTAATCACAATATCTTTTCATCATCGTATAGCTTGAACTTTCTCAGTCACACTGAACAGATTTTACTTGTGATGACTGATCGTCCTCAACAGAGCAAAGATAATAAACAAAAGTAGATTGAATTACACAGTTATATTTTATGCCATTCCTTCACCTGTATATTGGCTGCTGCAACTTACTTGCTGGTACAATTTGTAAACATAAAACCGTAATAAATAACGATTGTAAAGTGGCCGTGCGTTTTTAATGTCAGTCTCTCCCTTCAGAGGGTCTTTCCCTTGCATTGTAAATATGGCAAGTACATTGTGCTGTAGTCCAAATATTATGTTCACACCTTAAAATCAAACCAATGGCTTAATCTATGCCGAAAACTGATAGAACATGAAATATTCGCTATATTCTGAGAATAAATTGTTACTGGTATTGAAAATCATAGCGCAGCCGAAAATTATCAGGTATAGTTTGATGTTATTTATTATTGCACAAATATGAAAGTTTGGACTGCAAAAAAATAAACGACCTACAAAGTACTATTTGGCAAAAATAAAGAAATTTAGAAAATCGCACGCGGCGGGAACGTTTCGTTTTGGATTTTACTTTTATAACCGTTTTAAATGTAGTTATGTGGAACAAGAATTTTAATCAAGATATGTAGCATTGTATAATAAACCAGGAAATGAAAACATTTGGAAAATGAAACAAATGTAATACAATTAATGCAATATTAAGCAGTGATTCCGTGTAACATCACAGCTCGGCGTGTCTCTGTGGAAGCCGATTAGTTTGTTCGGGAGTGTCTCTTGGCTGCAGTACTTAGCCACTTGTTTGTTGTTCTTAATGAGCACTGCCAGCCAACTTTGGGCTGTTTTCGCCTCAATTAAGACTAAAAACATGACCGAGTGTCGTTGCTGGGACGTTCGTTTGTCGTTTGTTGACTGTTTCATACCTCTTGAGTATCACATTTAAAATGATTTTAATTATGTAGAATGTATATGAGCAACGATTAAAAGAATATAACATGGAACGGAATGTTGACATGGATGCATTTTGTAACAATAATTGAACAAAATAAGGAATGAGTATATTGAAAGAGTTTTGAAGGTGACACAAGTCTCGGTAAAAAAACATAAACAACGGCTAGAAGAGATAACAGGAGAGGAGACCGGACTGTGTAAACAATGACATAAGAAAAAACGCAAAGAACGCCTGATTAAAAACATCGAAGATAAAGACATTAATATATGTGGAATTTACTTTAAGTACCTAATTAGGACTCAGGCAAAAAAAATTTCATCTAAAAACCCTAAGCCTTGTATTGCAGATACTCAATTCACCACGTTTATGTTTGGTCCCACGTAATAAGAGAAGAACGTATTCCCGTCTACCGGGCAGTTTTCCAGACTCGGTGCCTCTACTGAGCATTTCCTAACAGGAAACCCCAATAACAATTTTCCCGACCCGAAGATCAAATCTAATAACCACCTTACAAAGCATGCAGAAACAAACGCAAACTATTACACGCGGGATATTTTTCGTGAGTCTACTAATATATACTGACTAAATGGGACAAAAAATAATACGAGTGCTCGTGTCATTGACTTGTATTGTGCGAATGATATCCATAAATTGATATGTAATAAAAAGTAATCGTGTACAATGTCAATCAAACAAGCGAGTGACGACACACGCAATTGAATACGCATTTCAGTAGTCACTTGCTATGCCTTTAAACTAAAAACATTTTAATTACTTATTGTAAAATCTTCTCTACTGCACCAGGAGCAAAGAAAAACATAGAATGCGCTGCCGGTATCGATTCGGGACATAAGCGAACCTGCCAAATTTAAAAAACAACTTCGTAAACTGCTTATTATTAAATGTTGTTAGTCAATTCAAGAATATTTTGATGACAAAACCTTAAATCTATAATTAATAGTCTATAATAAACTGGTATTAATTATTGTGAACATTACTGTCGAGAATCGATTCAATTCTCGACATCGGCCGCCAACGCAAATCGACTAAAGTCGCGTCGCGTCCCTACTGCTGTACGTGGGAGGGGCGGGGGAGTACCTACATCTGCACCAGCAGCACCACCGACGGCAATCATCTACGCACCGGTCCACCGCTCAACATACATTTGTAACATTTGTTCTTGCTATATATGTATACAGCCCACAGTCTTTTATTTCTCGACCAACGGAGAAACCAAGAATTACTATTGATATTGATTTCTTAATATTGAATAATAATATAAAATAACAATTATAATTTAATCTATAATCATTATTATTATTTTCTAGAAGAACAATGTAGATATGTGGGTGTATAATTGTTAATCTTTTTTTATTTGACTTTAATATTGTAAACGATATATGACTAAGAATTCCATGCTTAATAATTATAATTTTAATTGTATTCTGTAATATTTGCACACCAGAATGGTAAAACATTGATTGGACTAATGTATACTGTAATTATTAATATCCTACAATGTACCTATGTTTGAGCAAATAAATATGATTTGATATGATTTGATTTGACGTTCAGTTGCTGAACCTCTCTAACTACACACACAAAGAGAATAGGTATGTCAGCTCTTATATGGTGGCAATGGGCGATGGGCAGGTAACCGGAATTGCGGATTAACCATGACATACCATCTTAAATTAAAAAAAAGAGATTTTTCATTGGAGTTGCAAAATTATTTCATATTATTTCCCTGCTCCTTAAATTATATTACCTATGTTTTTTTGACCTTGCTTGGCGGTTGAATTTGGACCGTTAAGAATGTCTTGTTTTATTTAATAGGCCAATATAACTTGAACTGCCATTGTATATACTTTTATACCATGACAGGTTAAACTAGGACAGGTACACAGTTTTTAGCTTAATAGCATATTTTGTTAAAAAAAAGTAACTTTCTGCACATATAATTTGTAAGTATTTCAATTTTCACATTCCTGTGTGAGCGCATTTGCTTAAAAATTTCATACAAAGAATTCTCCTCACGTATTAATATATAGATGTAAGTCATTAATTTTGAAACTTATAGTAATACCTAAAGGAGATAAAGACATGTGATATTAAATTGAAATCAGCATAATTTTCATTAGGACGTTAAAAATATTGGGTATAATTTATTCTTATTAGAGAAAGCGGTGTTGGACTAAATAAATAAGTAATGAATACCTGTTTTACTAGATTATATAAAATAGAAAATGGATATATTCTTCTTGAACAGAACACATAGTAGCCCTCATTCAATACTATATTCAAAAACATGTTCAATGTTCATTGAATGGATCCGCATAAGATCGCCGTGTACTTCGTAAAGCCATAGCTACATTTGTTAGCGATTAGCGAGCGGTTTATTTGCGTCCAAGTTCTCACCACGATCAGACGTCTCGTTTCTTTTGAGATTTTCACTCAATCCCTCTTAGCTTTCGAAATCGCAAAGTATAGTCCAGTGACGGCGGCCAGAGGTCTTTGCCCCGTTACACGTGCGAATAGCCGCAGCCACACCCGTTAACGGTAGTTACCGCTCATAATTCTACATCTTTCGTTTGAATGGCTAGTAAAAGTAGAAATGCCATGGTTAGACCAATCGAAATCAATTCGTGGGCAAACAAAGTCGTAGTCTAGCCTGACCAATTGATGAAATAGAACACAATGACAAACGAACGTGAGATATATTCAAAAGAAAGCAAATGAACGCAAGATAGGCCTCAGAATTTATAAGGCTAATGAATTCACCCGTCTTCAGTAAATTTCTGAACAAACAAATTGTTTTATTTTTAAATAGTATAGTAATTTTTCCAATTGGCAACATTGTTTTATTTTCTATGATAATTAACATGTAGGCCTATATTGTGGCTTGCGTACCCTTCTGGCGGCCATTGATCACACTGTAAAGTATTTGGAAGAAAATTACTCAAATAATTTTAATCCGTATTTTTTTCATTCAACCCTAGAGCCAGGAGCTTTTTAGTTCAAAGTTATTAACTAACAAATTGTACCTAACTTTCTCATATCGTCGAGAATATCAACTTGTTGTACAAATGCAATATCTCAATATTAGATTTAGTAGTTTGATTTCTTAGGGTCGTAGTATCCAGTTTCAGTTTACCGTTCAGAGAAATACTGCATTTGCACTGCAGCAACCAGTAACTAAATAAACTAATCGTAATAGAACCAATGACATTGTATTTTTATTTTGGACCGCATTTTAACTGATAACATACCCTGTGTAAAAGATACCAGAAGAGAATATGAGATATGCGCAACTTAATTAGTAAAGTTCTTATCTTAGGGACGTACGTGCGATATCGAAACGAAAAATAATATTCTCGTAGTTTCTCTAATCGTGTAAAATAGGTTGTTCTTGAAAATTTCCATTAGATATGTAAGTAGAAGATTCTGCCATATTTATGTTTTTACATATATTAATAATTATAATGAATTCTGCTAAAAGCAGTGTCACATCGACTTTACGCCACTTGACATATTGAAGGGACTTTATAATTGTAAAGCTAAAAGGTAAACATGATTTTCGTTTCTCATTTGAAGAGTAAACATCGCTGTTTGCCGATGAGCTCCCTGCATGATGTATATATACACACATAAACGTGCTTTTCCGTTGTGAAATGGCGGGCCGGTTATAGCTGAGGAGAAAACTTAATATTATAAAGGCGAACGTGAGTATGTTTGTTTGTTTGTTATGCGTACATGCCTTAACTACTTAACCTGTCCTCGTGATTTTTGCACCTTTCATCCAGAAAAATGGTACTGATCCCAAGTGATAGAAAAATAACTTATTTAAACTTGAACTAATTTAAACTTAAACTTATTTAAAAATTAACTTATATATAAAAAGGGTTTATTTTCTTCGTGTCCCGGTGAATGTTAAATTCTTTGAAATTCAGTGTAAGTTTTTTTTTAACAATAATGAAAGCCTTAAATTTTAGTTTAATGCATTTTTAAAATAAAGCGGATCCGGGGTAAGTGCTTGACCTTCCAATTTATATGCCAGAGAACCAGAAAAGCCTTCTTCCTTGGAGAAGTCCGCTTATCTTGAAAATCGTTTTCGATGTTTTGTACCTATACCTCATAACAAAGCTTTTTATTCTAAAAGACTTGTGAACTTTGATATATTTGACTTAAATATTTATATTTGAATGGCTTTAAAATCATTTATGTCATCACCCTTCCCCAAAATCAGCATTACTTTATTATCTCTAATGTTATAAAGGTGAAAGTTTGTGTGGATGAATCAATTTTTGTTACTCTTTCACCCAAAAACGGCTAAACGGATCTGCACGAAATTGGCATAGAGATAGATTATAGAATAACAAACTTTTTATCCCGGAAAATGTACGGTTCCTGTAGAATATATTATACCAAAATTTCCACGCGAATGACGTCGCGGGCTAGCTACAGCCTGTAAATACATATGTATATATTTCTAGTAAATTTCCTATTTTTCCTCCAGAGGAGTAGACTTGGAAAAGGAGCTGTGACAGACGGACACGAGTAATTTCTATAACATTAAAATGCTGCATCACTTTATTATTTAGGTATGCAATGTGCCTATGTCTTCAAAAAGATTTATAGCTGTATTAAAGAGTGAATATATTCCCAATAACGATGAACTATTTTCACTATTGACTGCAATGCAGGTTGCCCTTTTATATCTCTGTTTTGAATCGGCAAAGTCGTTAAAAAACGTGTTATACAAAACATAAACAACTTTATTAAAGTTGAACTTTTACTGACGCACGTGATTTATTACGCTATCGTTTAAGTGCTACTTACATGCTTAATGCTTGGGTTAACATCATATGGTTGAGTATGGTTTATACATAATTATATATAGACTGGTCGTATAATAGCCATACACTGTGCATATTATGTGCAATTTCCCTTGAACATATTTTAACATATGTTTCTGACTAGAGATGTTAAAAATGTTATTCTCAATCAATTTAAACCTATCAATATAACACCGGACAGTGAAGTGCTTCGTCCTTTGTAGCATTTAAAAATTATTTCATTTGTAAAGGGTTGTTTTTAAAACACTAGAGATTGTTATTTCCTAGAAATAAAGAAAACACCGAATACTTTAAAATGTGAAATACTCTAAGTACAAATACTTCTTAAAACGTAGTAGTAACAAAGGATTTATAAAACTTTAACGTTTAAGTTTGTTTTAGTTTCTTAGAAACTTTATGTTCCCAACATTTTAGAGCGGATTAATTACTTTAAAATGTAAAAGACAATTTACTTTTTAGAAAATGAAAATTTCGTTCGAAAACTGAAAGTGTTTTTTTTTGTTTTTAATATGTGGAAACCTGTTCATGCTTCAGATGTGTAGGAATGTTTAATTCTTACAACGTAAACGATTGTTTATTAACCTCCGATGTAAAAAGGAGGGTATTATAAGTTTAACGTTTATAGTCGTAGCTCCTAAAGGGATATACCGATTGTCTATACAGTTTTTTTCTTCTTTGAAAGGGGACTGGATCAGGAGTATTCTTAGCTATAATTCAAGATTTTTTATGGGTTAGGGGGCAAACGAGCAGAAGGGACACCTAAAGGTAAGTGACTACTGCCTTGGACACTTGCAACTCAAGAGTCACAAGTGCGTTGCCGGTTTTTAAGGTGGGAGTAGGGGAAGGAGGGGAGGGGGGGTTGGGCCTCCGGTAACTTCACTCGCTCAGTGAAACACAACGTAAGCATTGATTCACGGCTAGTTTTCTGTGAGGACTTGGGATCACTCTTGTCGAGCCGGCCTATACGTTCCAAAACATTGATGTTTTGTATCTGTACTGTTGTACCGCCATCAGGTAACATGCCTAAGAGACTGGTAGTATTACAACATTGAAATTCAATGCTGATCTGATGCTTTCTTCAGATACGCAAGTACCTTTAAAACAACATGAGCTTTGGGTCCCCATCGCCATTGGTTTTACTCCCAATGGCTCAAAAACGTTAATCTTAAAAATTTACTGATACAGCAACAGGGCTCCACAGACGATACTGCTCTGGTTGACGCGTCCGGAGAACTATCTTCTGAACAACAAAGAAACACACGGAGCACCCGAGTGAAAAGCGGAAGTGGTATCGTCCAACGTACTTCCTATAGGTATACTACCTACATATGTTGCGCGAAGGAAGCACCAATAAGCAAAATTGTCTTGACCCAAATTTTCCACAGGCACCAGCACTACTCAATCAATCAATCAGCACTACCATTGCTGATCGTGTGCGTATATTTAGTAACCGCTCCCCTACCAAGCTGCAAGGCAGCCTGTCCTATTGGCTCTTGGAGAATAGGTTTTTAGGCTAAAGCCCATTTCCAACCGTCCACGGCATCGGTTTTACATATCATATCAGAATAACTGACATAGTTCTAATGTTTTTAAATTAATGCCCTGACCGGTTGTAGCCACGTTAGGCTGGTCAGAGTCAAATGTCAACGAAATAAGATTCAATTAGCAATTACTGGTACAAACAGATGCCTATGCCTTAATTTTCAAGTAGACCCTTGTGACGTGCTATTTTCAATTGTGCATTTTACCGAAATGGGTTAAAAGGCCTTTGAAAAAAAGATTATGTAAGTGTAACACACACCCTCATGAATATATAATGTGACCGATATAAAAAAAAAATTAAAAAATGAAAATATTTTCTTTCAGTAACTTATTACACATTTATCAAAATTGCTGAGACCTCCTTTTAAGTATGGAAAAACTTGTGTCAGGAGGCCCCGCTCTTTTATAATTACATTACATTTTATTTTTTATTTTTTTTTTCTTTATTACAATTAATAATATTAATAGGTACCTAACCTATTAATAATATGGCTAACAAATTATTAATGCCTTGTGTACGTCTGTAAGTTTAGGTGTGTGTGTGTGTAGGTGTTGTGTTTGGGTGTGTGTGTAATGTGGTGTGCGGTTGGTGTAATGTAGGTGTTCAGCTCCTAGGCTAAAACTCTATCACATTTCAGCATAAGGTATTTTTTTAAATTGTATATTCTTAAATGTAAATGTAAAATCCATACTAAAATGAATCTCTTTCAATCAATTAATCAATCAATCTTTATATAAATGTTTTTTTATCAGCTCAAAGTCTTATACGAGTTGTAATTTTTTTTCAGCAAACCTGTACATATGTGTTTCTTTACCGGGGCTAACCGTAAGGCCGTATGTTGGAATCGAACCGTTTAATTACACGATGTACCATACGAGTAATAGATGACATCCCTGCAGAGGTACTAGCAAATTATAATATCTGACGCACGTCCCAGATTCAATCAAATTCACCCGGAGCCCCGAAACTAAAAAAAAACACAAAAATATTGTTTCCACTACGTATCTTTTTGCATCTTAAACGATTACTGTTATCATATAGATAGAACCATGTGTCCGATATGACATCACAAGCACTGATGGGATACGTGAAAAACAAATGTATTAAAATTCGCCTATAAATAGCATTATTAAAAGCCGATCGTGCCCGGCTGTTGAACTGCGGGGCTCCTCGGGGAGGCGCGACCGCCGCGGTAATTGACTGTTATAATGTTGCTGACACATGTAATCAAAGTTTAGCGTTTAAAGTCTAGTGTAGACATTCTATTAAATTACGCCGTAATTTAACAGAAGGTTCGTTCGAATTGACCTGTCCTTTAGTTTTAGCCGTTCAATCCAATGAATCGTTCGTCTAAACATTATTTTCCATTCGAAAATTTATTCGAAATACTATATATTTTACCTATTATATTAAATGACTTGCGATTAACGAAGAATAACAAAATTTATTTGCCACATCTTCAAGGGATCTGAAAATAAGTACATAAATGTTCTTTTAAAGTTATTGTGGTATAATTGAAATATGGTACACGTCATTTTAAGGCAAAATACCAAGACAAATGAGATCATTATTCTCTTGCGATAATAAGTAGGACTTAGTTTGATTATTGGTGAATATATAAATGTAATTTTTTTAAATTAAAATTGTAGTAATAACTGAGTGCTCTAGTCTTACAAGGTTACCAATATAGAGTAATGACTAATGACACAAGTAAATATGTAAAACAAGTTAATCATCAATAACTACAGGTACGACGAAGGCCATATACACAGGCTGTATTTGACAATGTAACACTTACTTAAATCACTTAAAGGGCATGACTCTAGCTTGCAGTTACAAAAAGAATATTTGAAAAAAATCTATCCGTTTATACGTTACTAGCCATCCCTGCAGTTTCACCTGCGTTTATGGTCACTGCTCCGCTTTTATTGGTTGTAGCGTGATGATATATAGCCTATAGCCTTCCTCGATAAATGGGCTGTCTAACACTGTAAGAATTTTTCAAATCGGACCAGTAGTTCCTTAGATTAGTGCGTTCAAGCAAACAAACAAACTCTTCAGCTTTATATAACAGTATGGATGATCGTTTGAATTTTCAGCTATTTTCACCTCCGTTTCTCATAAAAGCGGATGCTCAGGCTCAGGAATGTGTAAAGTAAAGATTTTAAATGGAGCATAATATATGTTATTGAGAAAAACCATTAAACCAAGTTCAAAAATTATACACATTAGTTTTTGCGGATTTTCTTATTGACTTAACATAACCAGCATACCCATACTATACCATAAATATCATGCTAGCTTTTCATTTAAATGTAGATTTTCATTTGAATCATAAGCCAGTAACTTTAACCACATGATTTACACAATGATTGATTTTATTACTCAAAACTCGTTAGAGTATCTTTTATTATATGATCTCGTATTGTTTAAATACTTGTCTTGATACAAATATCCAAAGTAGTCCGAAATCAACAAGATTCTAGATTGTGTTACCAAAGGACCCCATTTATCATTTGAAGCTTCTTAACAGGGTGATTAAGTGTGAGTTCTAACATTATTATAGCCTCACTCTAGTTTCTCTGCCATGGTACTTATTCTTCTTTGTTTAGTCATAGTGGAGTAAATGAAGACAAAATAAGAACTGATGATCTTCGAACGGCTGAACAGATTTTTTTGAATTATAGCTAAGAACACTCTCAATCAAGTCACCTTTCAAATAAAAAAAACTAAATCAAAATTGGTCCATCCGTGTAGGAGCTATGATGACACAGATAGACACACAAACTTTAATACACAGAAACACATGTTAAACTTATAACATCCTCGTTTTTACGTTGGCATTAAAAAGAAAAACCGATCTGAAAAACATCAGACCAGATGTATTCACAATCCTTACAATATTGATTTTAATATGGGAATAAAGTTATTTACCCTGACTACGGCGCTGATTAAGATTGTTAATTAAAAGTGTATCTCGGTAAAGGATGCCTTTAAAGTTTTAACTTAAAAAGGCCGTTGGCAAAGTCTTTGAAGTCTTTAAAGTAATGTTTTAAAATTCTCTGAGGTGAAAGCGTTGCAGCGTAGCTATTTAATTTCTCATGCTGTAGCATGAGAGCATGATGAGCATGAGACTAGTCAAAGCCCGTTGAGGATGCAGTGTGCATTACATTATAGACAAAAAAAAAGGGCCAGTATTAGCTTTATTGATGGAAGTCGATGTCGTTTTCCCCTTTGATATATTTTCGTAATGAACTTTTTCTAAGACGACGGAAATAAAGCAGACACAGTAGTGTTTCATTTATATGTAAAGATAATGTCCTTTAGGTCGTATCCCACTTACCGACTATATATGTAGATACTGTGTGTATGTGACAATGGAACACTTACTTAAACCACTTAAATGAGTAACTTGCAGTAACAAAAAGATTTTTTTTAAAACGATCCATTTATAAGTTATGACTGTTTGAATTTCCAGGTATTTTCACCTCCGTTTCTTATAAAAGCAGGTGGAATGTGTAAAGTTAAATGGAATCTAGAAAATATATATATATATATTTATTTTAATTATTCAATCTGTTATTGAGAAAAGCCATAAAAACTATGCAACTAAGATAGAAAATTATGCCTGTTAGTTTTTACGGACTTTCTTAATAACAAAGTGAATCTGACTTCTTACTAATATTATAAAGATGAAAGTTTGTGAGTATGGATGGATGGATGGATGTTTGTTACTCTTTCACGCAAAAACTACTGAACCGATTGCGATGAAACTTGGTATGTAGATAGCTGGAGATCTGGATTAACATATAGGCTAGGCATAAAGCCGCACATATTTGTTATAGTGATTTTTGGTTAAGTCCGTTTGTTTGATAATTGTGGTTTGTTACTGGTTGACCAGAAATTGAATTGTGGCGCTCTGAGGGCACTATTTATATTATACCGTACCCTTCAACCACCACCGATTAGAAACAAAGTAGAATATTTTTTACGTATTGACTTTGTTGTTATTTAATTAATTTATTTTTTTGACCATCTCATATCGCCTTTGTGAGATGATAAAATAGCTCGTCGGTTAAATATCTTAATTTCTTAAATTATACTTCTTTATTTACTATACAGTCAGAAAAAGGTCAGAAAAAGACAGGATTATTTTTCCCATGCAAAGCGTAGCTTTTTAGCACAATGGTTTTTGAATTGAACGTCAGCCATATAACCAACTAACTGCGCCCCGCGGTTTCACCCGCGTAAGTCCCTATGGTGGTAATCCAGGTCTCCAGCTATCTACATACCAAGTTTCATCGCAATCGGTTCAGTATTGTTTGCGTGAAAGAGCAACAAACATTCATATATCCTCACAAACTTTCACGTTAATAATATTAGTAGGATGTACTCCAGCTCTTAAAGCCGATATATTAGGCTACGGAGATCGCTTTGTATCAAGGCGCTTACATGCATCTTTAGAGACAGACCATTCGCGTAACGAATTAATCATTCGGACAAGTACATTACACGTACATCTACATAGCTATTTATGTATAGTGGTCAATGAACAGCAGGCGATGATTACGAATGTAAACATAACCCACTAATGTGTATGTACAAACGCAAACCAGTATATACAACAACAATTATAGGATTCACAATCGCCACGTGTTAGCGTCGTGTCCGTCCGTATTCCAAAGGGCTATTTATATAAGTATATAAACATATTAAAGTTTATAACAATATAGGTATGCTTACGTTTAAACATTAAGCGATACAGCGATACTACGCCGCGGCACACGCTGATTTGGAACATCTGGTCTAATACTGACGTAATTTTAATTAATTAGGATAGAAAACACGTAGTTGCGTCCATGAGTTTGATTAAATGCTTCTTGTGAGTGTTTATTTATGATGCGATCCTATGGAAATAAATCAAATAGTAACATTTTTTGTTTCAACAATGTTCTGTGGACATCTTTAAATCTACGATTATCATCATCATCAATACAAATAAATAAAATTGAACTGTCTGTTTGTAATGTCATTAATTCATTATAATACTTTTTTTTAACCCATACATTTCTTTACACGATACCTATGCATAAAAATCATTTTTTTTTTATGTTTGTCTGTCTGTCTGTTTGTTCGACTAATCTCCGGAAAGGGTGGTACGGGACTTTCACTGGCAGATAGCTGGTGTTTTAAGGAGTAACTTAGGCTACTGTTATTTTGGAAAAAGAATTAGGATTTCGCGTAAAATATATAAATATGTACACGCGAGCTAAGCCGCGCGGGAACTGCTAGTACGAAATAAATTATAATTTTAATACGTAATTCCTTTAATATATGTGATCTGCTGCTGTAAGGCATTGGTGGGGTTCCCGGGGGAACCGGTGGTTTCTTAGTAAACATAATGTTTCTACATAGTGGATTAATGTTATAAAGAAAGATGATACAGATCTGGTATTAACGACTGGTGGATGACGAAAGAATAATAATCTAACAAAGCGATCGATTGGAACGAATTTCAGTACACACATGTACATTATCCTATGCAATCTGTAATTTTTTTTTTTTTGTTCGTATAGGGGGCAAACGAGCAAACGGATCACCTGATGGTAAATGACTACCGCCGCCCACGGGCACCTGCAACTCGAGAGTTACAAGTGCGTTGCCGCCCTTTAAGGTGGGAGTAGGGAAGAGGGGGGAATAGTGGGAAGAGAGGGGAGAGGGGGAAGGACAGGAATAAGGGAAAGGGAAGGGTTAGGGCCTCTGGTAAACTTACTCACGCGGCGAAATGCAATGCAAGCATTGCTTCACTGCCGGTTTTCTGTGAGGCCGTGAAATCTACACAATATTCGCATAGAATATCTTAATATCGAATTTTCGATCTAATTCATAGATAATTCATATTGGGAAATCCATTTAGGTTTTAAAAATATAATTTAGAAAAAAAATGGATAGAACCGTTATTAAGGACGAAGATAAGACTGTTAATTATACTATTAATCTTCTATTCTAATCATGTTACAACAGTTACTGTATTCGATTTAACAGACCTTTAATTTATTTGAAAATAGAAATAAAGAGACCTCTCTCCGAAGATCTAGTGTCTTTTACTTTCCCCATCTGGAAAGGCAAACACAGTAAAGGCTGTTGTCATAGAATTGAAGCTCGCAGTGCGTATATCGCGTGACTTGATGAAATCGCATCGTGTGCGATACAAATTCATACTCTGTATGTAAAATAAATTAAACTTCAAAATCGCATAACCTAACATTCAATGTCTTTATGAAGAATTAACGACCTTAAACAAAGCAACAATATTACTAGTCAGTGAAATATACTAACAAGTTGTAACTAGAGCAACCTCACAGGGAAGGACGCAATAAAATCGAAGATGAAATTACGCTTTGTTCAAACAATTCAGTTTGAAAGTTTTGAACTCCCATTGTAGAACAATTGCAGATTTTGATATAGATTGAAAGCACAGCCAATTATTTTGCAAAACAAATGAAAAAACGGCAAACGAGACCTGAACAAGAGAAAATTAATACTTCTTTGGTACCTTACGTATAAATAGAAAATATAAATGCCGGCCGGCTCGACCGGAGTGATACCACGGCCTTACAGAAAACCGACAGTGAAGCAATGCTTGCATTGCATTTCGCCGCGTGAGTAAGTTTACCAGAGACCCTAACCCTTCCCTTTCCCTTATTCCTGTCCTTCCCCTCTCCCCTCTCTTCCCACTATTCCCCCCTCTTCCCTACTCCCACCTTAAAGGGCGGCAACGCACTTGTAACTCTCGAGTTGCAGGTGCCCGTGGGCGGCGGTAGTCATTTACCATCAGGTGATCCGTTTGCTCGTTTGCCCCCTATACCATAAAAAAATTCAATCTTTACCCAATCAATTTTAATTAATTAACGCTGCCAGCTTAACTATTTAAAATAGAATTTCATTGTTAAACGCGGTTTATAATAAAATATTCAGTTCATAGTTGACATTGGTTGAATAGGAAATCGCATACTGTTTAAATACAGTTTTGCTACATATTAAAACACAGCATTACTTTAATAATACTCTGATACTGTATTCGCAAATACTGCGCTAATTAATAAAATAAAATAAAATACTACTTATAAATTAAAAATATAATCTTATGATGGACCCTTAATGACAATTACAAACGGTCTCCGTTTATTACCCTGTCAAACCTCAATAATACATTCGTAATACCGGCTACATTACCTAAAAATAAAATACCGGCCAAGTGCGAGTTGAACTCGCATGGAGAGGGTTCCGTATGATGTATTGCAAATGTAAGTTTGTACGCAAAATTTAGACTTCTTATAGGTTTTCTTGTGATCTATAAGCTAGTTTTTTTTCTGTATTTTTTCAAAATCTTAGGCTCAGTCGTTTCTGTGATAAGCGGGAGAATGGTCAATCTTTATAAATTTTCTTAAATAATTTTATCTATTAATCTCAAATATATATCCTCACAACAAGCCCTTTCATTTAATAATATCAACAATGTACAATGCTTTTTCTATTTAGGTCCCCAAGAAGTGACTTTCAGACTCTCGTGATTATTAACGTTGCACTGGAATTACTATGTGTCATTATTGCTGTGTGCCAGGTCAAGTAGATTCGGAGCAAATTTGCTGTGACAGACAGACGCACGGGTGATCCTATATTGGTTCTGTTTTGATTTCGGACGTAAGGAACCCTGTAGATGATGATACATTGGCGTGTTGTCAAAACTATTTAAAGATCAATTCAGCGAAATATTTTTCTCAATGCTGATTATCTGCAGAATACTTGACAGTAAATAAATGATTTAAATCGGATCGAAGCGGTAGATAACACAAGTTATAAGCATCTTGATATTCTCAGTAATGCTCAAAACTTTTAAACATAATCCAACCGTACTTGTTAGAAGATAAGTTTTGAAGTTTCTAATAGTTAGATATTTTAAGTCTCTCCGAAGTTAAGCTAAAGATTATATTGTTTACAGTACTACCTAGCTTTCTCTCTTTTCCGTTTACCTTTAGTAGCTACTTTTTGCTAATCTATACCGCAAAAACAAACTGTTTTCTTTATAAATTATACGCTTTCTTATAAACAAACGAATGAAATGTTGCATTAAATACCATCAATAGGATGAATACCTATAAAACTATTTAGTTTTCGTCGTCGTTCACCTCGTCACGTTGCGGGCTCATAACAAAACTTTAGCACTTAACCAAAGTCGTATCAAAAAGATGTACAAATCAATGGTGTTTACTAATTTTTTCTTTTTTCTCTAAACTTCCAATTCTAGTGAAATATTGACTGATCGCCAACTGACTGATCTAGCTATGCAAAGTGACACTTTGTGCTGCACACGAGGAACTGAAATTATCTAAGGAGAACTATAAAAACATTAGTAAACGATAGTGATAATAAACGAACACGTTATTTTTTTTTCAAATAAACTGCTTTTATTCACTTTCATACCTTTACCGTAAGGCACATAGCACGTGCTGCATTACACATGCAACCCCTTAGGTCCCCTTACGCGGTGTATTTGTGAAGAAGGACTTGCAGATTTTTTACACGCGTTATATTAGCTTCACTTGTATGTTTGTAACCGACTCCTTTGGGCGCGATTTTGACCCACTTTAATCGGCCAGATTTCATTCAAATTTTACACACCTGTCAAATACCGATGACAATGCAATAATTCGACTAAATTTATTATTTTTTTTAGTTGAATTTTCTATAAAAGCGTGTTTTGCAGTTTTTGAAACTATAATTATTAAATCGACATTTTCTAGCGTAAGTAGATAGTCGATACTCGTAATATTATTAATTTATCATGGACGTTGACATCCAGCAATTTATTTTGGAAATTAAAAGCCGATCAGCGATTTGGGAAGTGGTCTTCTCTAGAACGCGACGGCGAGTGCAGGCGGTGACTGTGTGTATGTTTCGGATGTTGTTCCGCTTCTGCGTGCAGTCATCGCATCCGCTCTCCGCCGCGGTAGGCGGTGCTGCGCCGCTTCGTGTGTTATACGCTAACTCATTTAAAAATCAATATAATTATAATTCTACAAAAGTCAGTCGTCGTCGTCTTACGTCGATGAGATCATCTTCTTAAATAATTTATTGCATCAGTACTAGTTCAAATCGGCGATCGCTTAGATCGCGAAAGGAAACTTAATTTTTGCCGTATTATTGAAAGGCTATATCTATAGCCAAATGCTATAGAATTAAATTGTAAAATTACAGAGTTTTATGTTTTTTAATTGCAAATTCTGTGTCTCTTATAAGTTAATCTATCAATTTCAAACAGTATAATAAAAAAAAACTTCGGTTTTTTCTTATGTTAATCTGGTTCGATAGCCGCATCAGGTAAGCAAGTCTTTAAAATAGTTTTATAGAATTATACTAGATAAATGCTTCATTTAGTAAGACGATCCTAACTCTAATAGATTTAAGTAATTGCTCTCTGCTTGAATATTGTAAACGGAAACGTCGCAATACGCGATGTAAGTGAAGAAGTTAGGTAAGTACAACGCTGTGTCGGACTGCGTCTTCTGCGTCCCACCATACCATTAGCCTATGAATAGTGTTGTTACTGTAGGAAGGAGGTCATAACCTAAAAGAGAAAACCCAAACCTTTTTCTTTACATTAAAATGGGATGCGACAATGTAACTTTTATTCGTTTCAAATAAGTTGTATTGATATGCGAATGGTATGTAAAATAAATTTAGCATATTTATTTAGTCTGACTTTTAGTAAGGCCTAGTAACACATATAAATTTATCTCGCCTTTACTGTAGTTACTTATTGCTAAATGTGTTAAGGGAATGACGTCAGCCTACTTCAAGAGTGATAAAGAACACATACGGTGAAAGTGGCTCTGTGGTATATGAAAGTTATTTTCTATGACGTCAACAGACTTATTGAACAAATACAGGCTGAGTTTGAACAATCTAATGTATTACTACAACATGAAACCCTTTTTATTTGTTTGATTATATTATTTACTTAAGTGGTTCTTATTGGTATAATTTCCACATGGACACATTTGTTAATACCCGTTGTACATTTTTTTTTTTTGGCATATTTGGTGCTCAAGTGTTTTCCTTTGTATAATATGTTAAACCTTTTGTTTTCCCTTGTGCATTTCTCAGGATTTCCATATAATATATCTATATATATATTTAGAAAAGTGAAGTATATATATACTTCACTTTTCAGCCAATAACTCCATGTAAAACCGTGAAAAAAAAGCTTGCATATTGCTTATAATATGTTTAAATTGCTTAAATTAATCCTCCTATACGGTTGCCATCTAACACTTTCTTACCGTGTAGAGGGCCTGGTGACCAGTGACACGTATTTTTCATCCATAATTCAATGTTTAGGGGCTCCTGCGTCCACCTTTCGGCTTGTTTATCACAACCGCACCTTGGTACATTACAGCAACGTCATTCAAGCTACACAGTATGGTAGCCAGTGATTAAAAAAACTAACGAATTTTAATCCGAAAACCTACAAGGTTTATGCGATCCAAGTAAGTTAAATAAAAGAATGCAAAAATGAATAAAATATGTGGTTTAATGCATTCCTACAAATAAATTTCAAGTGTGCAGGACACTTACGTCAGAGCGTAGAGATTGAATAGTGGGGAGAATACAGCCACAACTACAATGCTTTGCCCTTAACCTTTACGTTGTGTGGGCGGCTGTGAACCGTCGGGCGGAGGGGGTTGGGCCAAGCCCACGGCACTGTTTAAACTAACGAGATCTCTTTTAATACTCCATCCATTGTTTGTGCCATAGCGCAGTTTAGTTCTTCCGTCACATAATCCGCGCATGTGTGTGCTCTATAATTTATATTTGAAACTTTTTTTTTTTTTATTTGTGTTGCCAACCGAAAGTAATTGCGTATTTGTAATGTGACGGTTCTATTTTGATACGCTAGTGCGTGAGTTATTTATGTAATATGATTGTATCAATCCTGTATTTAAAGCTCGGTGTAACACACACACAGAGACATTCAATACAATATAATAATAATTTAGTCTTTGTAGGGGCACGATTTTCTTACAAAGATTTTCTGTATAATATTATTAAGCTGAAGTTTGTTTTTATGGCTGACTGCGATAATCTCTGAAACTACCAGTTTACTTACCAGGTTTGCAAAATTATTTTTAGCATTTGGTAGCCCAATTCCCGAGGTTATTTAACATCACGCTACGACCTTTAGGAGCAGAGCAGGATGGGGTGAAAATACGGGGACAGACTAATAAATATATTACACGTAATAAGGAGCGAGAGCACCTCTAGCCACCGCCTACCGGACACGTTTGTATATTCTTTTATTTAATATATTATATTTGTATTTCCTTGAGCCTTTGCTGTTTAAAAAAAAGTCAGTCAAAGCAGAGGTAGATTTCGTGTTTTTTATTTTTTTTTTAAATCTGCCCCCCAGTCCCCTGTGGGGGAACATCCCCATTCACGGACGTAACTTTTTGCCCTGTTGTTTTGGGGTCTGGGGATCATAATTAGACCTCCTGTGAAGAAATTTTTGGAAAACTCGACAACTGGTACGAAACTTAAAGGTAGACTTTCTTCGAAATCTACCTAATAAGCCATTTTCATCCGTTTTACGGTTATTACAATAATATCGTAAAATAGAGGAAAGGATCCAGGCGGAAGGTGGCTAAAGTAGTTTATCAATTACAGAGCATAATTATTTTGTGTTTGGGATTGTTGGATTGTCTTGACATATGATATATTGATGTGACATTATGGACCACCATTTTAAAAGCCGATAAAGCGGGGATCTTGATGAGTCCTGTGAAAATACATTACATGTAAGTCGATTGTAAAGGTGGAATAAATATCTCTATAATATGAATGTCTATGAAATTCACACACAACTTCCGAAAAGTGCTCGTAACTCTGCTATAGTGAAGGACATTTCTAAAATTAGCTTGTTGTTTAAAAACAAACCGGTGTCTAAACCCATCCCCAGTTGTCTATGAGGTATTAAGTTCCACAAACAGTTGTATAACAACAAAGGTTGTCTCAAAAGATACTTTCCTTGTGTTTTTAACCGACTTCCAAAAAGGAGGAGCTTCTCTGTTCGTCTGTATGTATTTTTTTTTTGTGTATGTTCATCGATATTTTCGCCAATTGTGAACCTATTAAAAATATATTTTTTAGTTCGAAAGGGTATACTCCCGAGGTGGTCTCATTATCATCAAGTCAGGATCTGATGATGGAATGTCAAGGAAATCGAGGAAAAACTAACTAACAATGTAATAAAATTTTAGAAGTCAATTTTGACCCACTTCCCAGTTCCCGATTGAGCTGAAATTTCCCATACTTATGTAAGTTTAGTTACAATGCAATAATCTGGTACTATTGAGCTGATCTGATGATGGAGTCA
The DNA here is from genome assembly GCA_963859945.1 of Euplagia quadripunctaria. Classification (NCBI taxonomy): domain Eukaryota; kingdom Metazoa; phylum Arthropoda; class Insecta; order Lepidoptera; family Erebidae; genus Euplagia; species Euplagia quadripunctaria. The sequence continues at coordinate 11,777,678 of OY982570.1, read as the reverse complement.
GGCGGTGAATAGTGGAACTCCTCAACGGCGAACAGCAAAGAAATTTTGTAAATGGATTCATTAAATTAAAACTTGTTTTGCACTAAAAAAGGTAAAGTCTAATAGATAGTAGATAGATATTACCTACAAGTATCTACCTACTTACTACATACATAGTATCTATCTACTACCTACTTGGCTTTGCTGGCACCGACTTCAAATAGATGAGTGGGTAGCGCTTATAATAATTATATTAATTTATTTTTAGCTTTTGAGTGCCTATTTGTGGTTTTGATGTCGGTTAAACTTTTTTTTTAAATTTATTACTGATAGAAAATAATAAATCGAAGTTAATAACACCACCTCTACAATGTCAACAAAGCATTCAATTAAATATTGAATCTCTATTTATCAAAATGTCGACGATAATATTTGTAAATTATTATTCGGGTTACGCGGATGACAGCAACAGATCCGTAACGCGGACATCTCAAAACCGTATTAACCACAATTATTATTTCAGGCAACACAGCGCGTTAACACATTACCATGAAATCCTATTAAGCCCTGCTTTCTACGTGTAAATTTAAACTTTAATTAAGAGCGTTTTCACACATTTTGCATAAAAAAATGTATTAAATGATTTGATGTAGGTACGAAAATTATGTACTAAAAATTGTTACAATGTTATTTTTCTAAATAGCTAGTTTTACATTACAATTAGTTAAAACTATTTTTGTAGCCAAATCAGCAACTTACTGGAATGCACCCTTAATCTCTAAAACGAATTTAGCCAATAGGCTAACAATTATCCAAGATCTAGAAATAGCATTCGTTAATGTTACGCGACCTAACCTAAATTTAAATTTAGAGAGGAAAGGTATGACAAAACGGTCGGCTCGTGGACTAAAATGGGAATTGTCTGAATTAGGAAGTAGGCACCGTCTTTGTGTAATTAAGTTTGCAAACAATCTCCGAGGCCATGGGAAGATCATGGTATTCTCCTGCGGTATTTCCGGACCGATACGCCTTTCAAACGTTCAAGAAAAGAGCGTACTCCTATCTCAAAGGCCGGCAACGCACTTGTGACTCTTGAGTTGCAGGTGTCCATGGGCGACGGTAGTCACTTACTATCAGGTGACCCGTCAGCTCGTTTGCCCCCTATAATATAAAAAAAAAGATCAATGGCAACCAGGTACCAATGCGTATAGCATCGGTGGTGTCACTCGCGCACTACCGACTCATAGATCTCTGGTAAGCGGTTGTCAGAACTGATACGAACCACTGGATGTAGATGCTTTTTGCTGTTTTCGTTAAATGGGAAAATACCAATATATAAAATATATAAGCTTATACCTTTAAAGCGGCTGAAAAGATTTCCAGCATAGATAGTACCGGATAATTAATCCACCCTTTTCTTTAAACAAACCCTACCACAACAGACAAAAGAGTCAAAATTATAATCCGGTTTTGCATAGGGTTATAAAAAGAAGAGGCAAACCAATAAGAAGCGACACCATGCTCCAGTGTTTATCCCTACTTACTTACTACTCCCTTATAAACAAGACGCCACTAGATGACCACTTACGGTCTTGCGTATATTTTTCTACTACACCGCTAAGTGAGTCAGATCTGATCGTATTTTGAAACGCAAAAAAGTAGACTTTTTTTTAGAGAACTCACTTAAAACTGAATAATTAAACGTCGTCTCAGGTGTACCGTTTTTTACAACAGACAATAATCTCCATGCACTGAGCTCCCCAGGGCTGAGACATATTTTTCTAATTTAACAATTTGTCAGTGACATTCTCGGTCACTCCTCTTTACAAACTTGGATAGCGCTTGAACTTTTTTTCATATCTGGCGCTACCCACGTCAAGCAACTTGTACAACGGAGGCGTAAAAGGTTTCAGTAATTTTCTCACGGGAAAAAATATTAATTACAAAAGTTTGAATTCGACCCTGTGTCAGATATCACTTCACAGGGTTGTACCTGCCTATTTCTAGCTTTGTTCGCCTATTTTTTTTCTTAGATTAAAATTGTGATTCACAGAATGTTAATTTAATTTCTAAATTCAAAGACAGCTGTTTTGTAAGTCGATTCTTGTTACTTAAATTAACTGTACGTAACTTAAGCACAAAGCTAATTTGCCGGCAGCGATCACCAGCGCTTTACTTTAGATAATATAATTGAGAGTGCTAAAATATACTAAATGAAAGCAGTGTACTTTGCACGTTTGCAAGATTAGCTCCCTTTGGTCATGTTTCTTTTGTATTTAATAGTAGTACTGACAATTATTACATTTTTCCTGCTTAAACTTAACCAAACCAGTACAATATAGTTTTCATAATGCAGTTGTGTTTTAGAAATATTTATTGAATTTCGGGTTTGGCATATCTTCTTGGATTTGACAGAGAGATTCGACAAGGTTGCTCTGATAAATGTGTTTACCGCACCGTCTTGCGCTGTGGACTTGACATAAAACACTGCTTAGGATATCCATCAACCAAAGAGTTAAACAAAGTAAAGAAAACATTGTCGTTATGTGAACAAAGAGAACACTTGATAAATAATAGATTTATTTCTGTTTTAAACTGAGATTTCAGCTGGTAACATAATGTCTTAATATATTGACGGGTCTTGTCAATTACATTTTATGCTCATGTAAGCTCTTACCTTTTATAAAAAATATTAAATTTAGTATACGTATCAACACTATGGCAACCATTAAAATAATGTCCATTACTGAACGGAGGTCTATCAAATAAAAGTTATAATAATTTGTCCACAACTATTTGTCCTGAGTGAGAATCGAACCCACGACCTCATGCTCAACAGTCAGGATCACTAACCACTAGACCAATAAACCCGTAAATTAAGTCAAAAAACGTGTAATGTACTGTAATTAACAATATGTTACAATGAAACACTGTACTTTTACACCGTACCCATTTTAAAAATTAATTTGATTTTGAAACGTATCATCGAACACTACATAAAATGATATAAGGATTTACACTTCAATTAGCGGTTTTCGCCCGGCGAGATGACTAGCGCCAGTGATCCGTAGCCGCACCACCATCAATCAATAAAAATACCTCACATTGAAAAACCAACTTGGGATATGTTTTTGTGGTGTGTGTTAACCAAAGAAACGTTATTTCTTATAGATTATAGAGCTCTGAACCGTAACTTCAAAAAGAGGTAATATTTTTGGTTTCTACAGGTTAGTCAAGTCATGTGCTGTGATACCTATTCTTCGCCTATGGCGGCAGCGCGGCGGCGTAAAGAATTATAAAAAACAACTAGCCTCTTCTTAGGGTCGGCCAAGCGCGAATGACACACGTAGTGTTTTTTTTTTGTTACCAGCCAGTGGTATAAAACTAGTGTTGTATTGCCTGCTGATATATGGACGCCGAATCTCTATTGGGAGGAGATAGTGTTGGCAAAGCACACGTAAAACATTATTTAGTTAGTTCTTAAAGGCGTCTGGAACCTCTTTCCTAGGTAGTACTAAAATGTAAACATTAGCGTATAAATTTAGACATCTTGGCTACACAAATTAAAATTACTCAAAGAAATCAACCTTCTTATAGATCTGTTTCTTCCTTAAATTGGATTTTAGTTACATTTTCCAATGCAATTTCAATATCCACGCAATTGAAATCTTCGTTTAAATAGTGAAGCAAAAAGAAAAAAGAAGCGCTTAGGCTCCAATCTTCTTTCTGTAGAGCATTGATTGCACCCCTACCATGGCTTCATAGTTGAATAAAAAGTCGCTTGGTAAAATGCCAGCGCTACGAAAAGAATAGCCGTTTCGCTGTAGTGAAATATTATGGAAGCTCTAAGGTTTGCGTACACTGCTTTTGTGCGAATAAATTATATTGCCAACCGTAACCTAGATATTTTCGGGAACTAAAATTTATGTTGTATAACAAGTGATCGAGCCGACTCTAGGTCTATGATTGTGTTTTAACACTCGAACAGTATTAGAGTTAGTTAAGGGAATCCCAAAAGAATTCCTAATCCACAAAGTACCAGTTAATTTAATCTCAATGTAAGTATTTAGCTTAATTGCAGCGATTAACAAAGATAATAGTAATGTGTTTGTCAAAATAACATTACTTATTAGGTATTGGGACTGTAAAATTGAGAATACAAAGTACAATGATATTAAAGAACCTTCATCTACTTTATAACTAAACCGACTAATAGTTTCAGAGATTTGCGGGTTCAATAAAAAACAGTATTTTCCCCTTTTTTATACAGATAGATTATTTATTTGTTTATTGTTTTGTGTGGACTAGTCACCTCACCGGGGCCAACGGTACGGTAAGGCCTGCTTCCGCTAGGGTGGCAAATAGCCCTGTCTGTTCGCTCACAGCTCACGCTACCTCACAGAACGAGCCGGTGGAATCCCATGCACTCTCGCTCTGGACCATACACATAGTCATCATCGAAAAGCTACCCACACTGACAGTTGCGACGAGGTCAGCACGCTGCTGCGCCCACGCAGTGCACTTCACCAAAGGGTGGAGTGTGGTATCCCCGTGGCAGCCCCGCAGTGGCAGCACACAGACGTTGGCTCCCGGTCTATGCGACACAGGCACTTTCCGAAGCAGCCATGTCCGGTGAGTACCTGTGTAACCCGGTAGGACAGAACGCCATGTCGCCTTTCCGGCCCCTCCTCCATAACGGCCCTACAGCCATAATTGTAGCGTGCCCTGCCCTCAGTCGCTAAAGTCCTTCTTTCCACTAAGCTGTTGAGCCCGTTTACGCGTTCACTGGTATAGTGATGCCAGGGGTTTCGCCCCCAGGTCCCATGGAGGAGTCCCGGCTAAGATACACGCTTCTTCAAAGGAGAGGAGTGCGGTATTCTCTTATGACTCTGACGGCCACAATCGGTTGTGTGCGTCGCAAAATTTCAGCATTGCAGGTCGTCGAGGTTTCCATCCGAATTGTGGCCCCATATAGGACCATAGACCACAGGATTCCAACGTATAGTCTCTTATAGGAACTTTCTTTTCTTATAGGAGCTTCGGGCCCTCCCAAGTTGAATAGTGGCCGCGAAAGCGCTACTAAACTAAGTGCTAGAAACTGAGATCTGAAGTCCCATCGCCTGTCGAGTACGAGGCCCAGATATCTCATCGAGGTCTCGATGTCGATGCGAACACCTCCCACAACAAGTCCGGGTCCCCTAGATCCACTTGCGAGGCCCATGGAAGCAAGGGACCTCAGATTTGTAGAGTCACTTGGAGACGCAGCCGCCAAATTCTTGTAACGACTTGGGCAACCGCGGGCCGGTCGTGGCCTTTATAGTCATGTCACCGTACATATTGCCCCGTACCATCACGAGTTTAGACAATTTTATTTGTCCTGGTGCAGGACTCAATGAGTTATATAAAAACAAAGCGATTATACTTAATTATTGTGTATTATAAATATAGAAACTATTAATTCGTTTCCTGATGTATGATTCATTACAACGATTGTATTATTATTACATACGTGTGCGGTCGGAATGTGTATCGGTATGTGGTTTTGCGTAGGCTCGTACTTGCTCGTAGTCAGTGTGCGTGCACTGATATTTTATTTGTAGTGGAAGGGCGCCTTACCGACAGCGAGTGTCTGGACCGTCTGGTCGCTGGCTCCACTACACAAGGGTCAAGGATCTGTGGCCGATGCCTTGTGTAAGCGAAACTTACTCATTATAATAATTGTCCTTTCGCAATCGTTTTCATGTAGAACAATGTAATTAACGTTACACTTATAAGTTATTTAAAAGTAGAAGTATTTAAATACTTAAATAATATTGCGTGTTTCGTTATTTATAAGTGTTAATGTGATTCACATTTTAGTAGAAATGTGTTAATGGGTATTTAAATTTCTGCTTTATTGTAATAATTACATAATTATCTAAGTAATGGTCTTAGGAAGTTGTAGATGTTAGCGTGAGCACCATTTTGACCGCAGCCTTGGACTGAATAAGCTCAGACGTATGTCAATATGTATATTCCTTGTACGTCTTCTACATGCAAGTTTGCATTTATATAAGCTTTGCATTATTTTATAGTCATACTGTTAATTACTACAAGCTTGACTACAGATTGTAGAACCCCAAGTTTTTTATAAAACCGATGTTTTCAAAGACTTATTGATTATCCTTATATATGGGTTCAATTGGATATTTTCTCTTTTGATACTCGGTTATAATCTCAGGTAAAAGGTCGTGTTCAACGAGTTGGATGTAAGGTTAACCATCTTGTACAAAGTGTAGATGATATGATCCACTGTACCCAGGTAGGAACTTAATCGAATGTAAATAATCGGTATCGGTCCACTATTAAGCGATGAACTGCTTAAAGTTACTCTTCAGATCTGAAAGCAGTCTCCTTCAGTTCTAACTTACAAATATTAATAGGCGTCATTATTGATCTTCTCTCGTCTGAGTCTCACATCGTGATTAACCACTCAGTGCCTGCAGTAAAGGTGTATTCAGTAAAATCAGCAAAGGAAGTTTTGTGATTTGAACACAAAAATATGTTAGTTAGAATCTTGAAAAAATTTGTAGCCATACAGAAAAAATATTGCCCTATCCATATACAACAAAAATATTTTACGGTTTTTTTAAACAACATAGTATAATAAAAGATATCGGCAGATGATTTTGCGAGTACAAACGGGAAATCTGTTTTTCTGGCAACATAATACCTACTTATTCAGAAATAATTAAATCTATATCTAATATAATAATTAATTGAACCCTCACCATCCCTTTATCGGACTACTAGGCGCAGACAGAGGTTCCATCCTTTCGTTGTCGAAACACCAAAAAGTCAATCTAAATACTTTGACAGCTCCTCTTTGGTTCGAGTCGCCAAGGTGAGGAATAAACTGCCTACGTCTAGTTTTTTTTTTTCTAGTCAATTATAATCCTGGAACGTTCAAGTGTAGAGTGAATAGGTTTTTCTTGTATAGGCGTGTACCATCTTCGTCTTTACCGTCACTTTCCATCAGGTGATTGAGAAGACAAACTCCTATTCCATTTCACAATAAAGAAATAAATATTAACCTTCCTTTTTTATTCAAAAGCAAAAATTTGTGAATTCACATAGCGACATTGTGGAGGAACAGGCGTTATATCCATGAGATGGTCTGCCTCCCCGTCCGCAGCCCATCCGTTGATGTTGTATATATATTAAACAATGCTAGAACATTTTTTGCGTGATCAGTGGTTACTACGTAGTTTGGTTAGTCTTCGCAAGATGGTCCTGTTAATCTACACCTCAAGCAAATCGACCAAATATGTACCTAAACAGTACTTCGAAACCGATACAGACTTTAAAAAAAAAACCGGCCAAGTGCGAGTTGGACTCGCGCACCGAGGGTTCCGTAAAACATTTTTATAATATGATGTAACTAAAAATTTACGGTTTTCGCAATTTTTCCTTTATCTGTGCTATAAGACGTTGCTTCGTACCAAATTTCAAGACTCTGAGTTCACGGGAAGTACCCTGTAGGTTTTGATTCCCTTGCGAGTGTCGAAAATTTGTGGCATAAACGGCTGTATCTTTTGATTGCGTTGGCTTAGAAGTTTGATTTTTTCACAGCTCTAAGGGAGAGTAAACCTGAGTATTTGTTATAAATTCAAGCTTGATACCTCCACACGTTCCTGGGAAAAAGGGTCTTGACAGACAGACAGACGGACGGACGGACGGACAACAAAGTGATCGAGGTACGAAACCCTAAAAATCGATAGATATTACATGTTACCATGGTGACACATATAGGATAATGAATAGTTCTACTGTATGAAATAATTGTTAGTGTATATATACAATAACTCGATAGTGGTGATAAGTTGACGCCCACGTAATGTGGTACCTACTACCTCGATTATCATTACACACCGCTGGCTAAAGATAAAATTGTATCAAAACTGTTTATGAGTTTTGTAATATTGGTGAGACGGTGTAACCTGAGTAGGAAATTTTTTAACATTATCCGGCAAGGCATTTTATGTGTAATTATGCAATAGTGGAACAGAGAAAGCCAGTCAACGCCTCCATGTACCATGTATTTTAAGGATGTATTCAGAAATTTTGTTGAAGTAATCGAAACTATCTACTTAATAATTATTGTTTTGAAGTGTTTTATTATTAAGCCTAGTAGGCATATATCAGTTGAAAAGGGTATGGCTCTATTTTTAGATATAAATAACATTTATGTCTAAAAATAGAGCCAGTTATACGGATTCGCAATTCTTAATCTAATTTACTTAAGTCAATGTTATTGTTGAATAAGCATAGATAATTATTTCTTTTCTATGCATCTAATACTATATCTTTATGAGTTAGCGCAGTGGTACTAAAGTTATATGGGTAAATACACCTTTAAACCCTATTTAGATATCTTATCTAACAGTAGTAAAATTTCTAAGCACATAAAAAGGAATCTCATCAATCATCTCGGTAAAACGTCATTATCAACTTTTTTAAATTCTTTTATACTGAAATAGTAATCCTTTTAGCAAAGTAACTCACTGCAGTTTCGGAGCTCTGTTTGTAATGATTTTGTAATTACCTACTCGTACCTACTTAGCTAAGTTTGCATGCTGTTCTGGTTTGTTGTCTGATTGTATAGTCGTTTATTTAACACAAGCAACTATGTGTAAATCTTATGTCTTACGACTTTTACTGCTGACTGCTAAATTAACAGTACGTCAATGTGTTAGAACGAGAAGCGATAAATCCTCTAAATGAGACCACACACATTTAATTACTTTTGCTGGATTTGATATATTGAGTTTTCTATGAAAATAACTAAATTCCGCTGTTTGTTTTGGTTACTAACGTAATGCGTAAATTATCTATCGAGTATTGTCCTTCACGTAAAACAACTGTCACGGCTGGATTAGTTCTAATGACGAAAACATGGACATTTTGTCATACACAAGTATTGGGGACCTTGACCCGTGTTTATTCGTGTTCTTGAACTTGAGGAGTGTACGGGGCGTCACACTGAAAGTTTTTAGAAAATAAAAAACGGTATGATACGCCTGTTAATTAAGTTATTGCTTATCGAAGTAGTCTCCGTTCCTTTCTAAGCACCGTCGCATGCGATGGAACCATTGACTGAAACAGTGAGCCCACTCTTCTTTAGGGATTTCTTCCACGCCTTTTTCATACGTTGCCACGGCATCTTCAGGGTTCATAAAACGAATTCCTCTGAGTTTATCTTTTATTTTTGGAAATAAACAAAAGTCACACGGTGCCAGGTCGGGACTGTAAGGAGGATGACTCACTAGCTCCACACCTTCGATAGTCCGTCTATCGGAGTGAGCTGGAGCATTGTCGTGGTGAAGGAGGATCCTGCTTCTTGGATGCTGCTGTCTAATATTTTCCAAAACAACTGGTAGACAATGAGTGACATAGCCATCTGCAGTAACAGTCCTTTTATCTTCTAGAATGATTGTTGCGAAATGACAGGTCCGTTCAAAGAATGAGGCAATCATCTTTTTCCCTTCACTTCTGCCCTTCTTTACTTTTGTTGGCAAATCGTCAAATGGAAACATCCATTGCGCAGATTGTTTGTTGATTTCCGGTTCGTAACAGTATATTCATACATGTTCATGTAAGACTTTTGTTACTTGTCTCATACCAATGGCTAAAGCTGCCCGAATCTGTCACCCTTCTGTCAGCGTCTATCACTATCCGCACGGCACTCACGTTATCTTCAGTAGTCGCCGTAGAAGGACGTCCTTCTCGAAAATCATCAGTGAGTTTGCTTCGATCACGTTTAAAGTCATTAAAATAGTTGTAAACAGTGGCACGAGATGGGGCTTCATAGTGAAATGCCAATCGAAGTCTATCGTAACATTGTTGTTAAGCGAGACCGCAACGAAAATCGTAATAATCATTAAGCGAAAATTTTCTCTAGTCAAATCCATTTTGAAGCACGACAGTCACTTTTTAAATTGCCGCCAATTTGTAAAAACAAATGACACATGAAATCATTAAACATCTTCAGATTTCCAAAGAGTTTCTAATTCGAAATTTAAATAAATTTTTCATCGGCTGCTTTTCTTACTGGCCTATTCTAAAAACTTTCAGTGTGACCCACGTATGTCATATACTAACTAACGCACTGCTGATAAAACCATCGGACCTAATGAATTAATATTTCACTTGAGAATAAATGTCCTCAACCTGGAACTATGCATTTCATACTTGATGGAGGATGGGGGTTGGATTAGCATGTGAAAGACAGCTCTTTAAAGAAACCTATAACTACCAGCCATCACGCAAGTAGGATACTTGCAACCCTATCAGTGTGGAAACAACGAACAGCTTTACGTTATTAATGTTTTGTTTCATATTCAGTCCCTCAAATGAAAATGTTTATTTATTTTACTCTACAATCACGATTTATTCAGCGTGACCCACGGGCGAATTATAGAGCTTGAATAAACTGAACACGTAGGAACACAACAATTACAATATTAATGGCTTACTTACAAAATACCTATGTATTTTCCACAAATAAATTCATTAAGTGTAAGTACATTTTTTAAAACCTCAGGCTGGTAAATTTAAAGAAGTATAAACTGTGAATTTCCACATGGTACCACATACCTCTCAACGTAGGTTTTAGTTAGTTTCTTTTAGAGATGGAGTGGAGTGAAATTTAACACAAAAGCCGTACGAGAAGGCTGTGAAGCTATGACACTTATTTAACTGACTGGCCTGTTGGCCTAGTGGTTAGTGACCCTGACTGCTATGCAATAGGTCGTGGGTTCGATTCCCACCCGAGTCTGGGTGTTCTTTGTGTCCGTTGTTTGTATGTTTGTAAAGTCCCCCGCGACACAGGAGTTATTCCTAATGCGGGAGTTGTCATTAAAAAAAAAAAAAACTTTTTCTCTTTCTCCGCAGCAACGAAATTTATGCACTGCTCGCATCATTGACAACCGTTTCTTACAATGCACACATCTTTCCATTGTTTTGTATGCAAAAAAGGACCTCGCTCTGTTAAGCTCTTCCATCTAAGCTGGCTATGGAAATAAAGCAATACTATTGATGGATTTTTCTACGTATACTGCTTAACTATTTTAAATTACATAGAAAATTTGATCTAAGGTTCCAGGGTTATTACAAGTTCATGCTCTGTTTTGCTCTACTACAACACATCTTAATTTATTCAATATGTGTAGTGTACCAATGTACAATACTACTCAATTGAATAACTGCTTTATTGCTGACAGAAATTAATGAAAACTCCGCATTCGCACTAGTAAAACAATTACTCAAGATACGATTCTAATATTGGATATTATAATCAATATAAGTAAAAACATTCATGCATTGTAATGAAAAAAAGTGTAAAAGTGACTAGTGTTCATCGAGTCTACTTGGTGCGCCGAGTTGACTGGCCAACTCAAGTGTAAACAGGCTAGATTCGAAAAAATGTTTACTCTAGTACGAGTGTGACAAATTCACTCGAGTCTTTCTGATTGTAAATTACCCGCAAGGAACTCGTCAATAATTACAATATTGTTTTGACGTTATTCATCATTTAGCATTAGATGTATTCATACAATCTAATAAAATTTGAAACATTTTCGGTATCAAATTTCTTTAAATACAAGCTTCGTGGTGTGGGCCACGCGGCGTCACGGCGCGACCGCCTTACGCCCACCGCACCCACGCGTCGAACCCCGACCAGAGCAGCACTCCTACGCTTTCTGCAATTTATTACACATACAACACACTAGTTTAGTGTGCTATCTAGAATTCCCACCGTGAAATGAATTACGCCTGCTATGTGAGTAATTAAAGAATGCTGACTCAGCGTTCTGCTACCTGACCAATAGCTAAAGAATTTAAAAGGACATGTCGTAACTCGTAAAATATATTTCTAATTTTGATGTTACTCAGGCACCTTATCATAAGTTTACTTAATGAGGTAATTAGCATGTTTAAATACCACCACTGCCAAAAGATAACTATTTGTGATGCACCTTTTAATGAAAATAATTACTACCCACCTATATAGTAACTATGCAGTAATCTGTGCCTGCGCCCGTAGTTTTATCTTCGTTAAAATTGTAACTTCTTATAAAGTTGCAATATAGTTGTAAGTAGAATGTAGCATTCTTCGACAAACGGGCAATTTTCGCAATAGTATTGTATATACAATTCATTAAGATATTGAGTCGTGAAGGGTTACAAATAGACAGACAGTGTACAAAGTGCAATTTTATAAATCTAATTACTTCTATTTAAAACTCTTGCGACTTGCTGGTATTAGATTAAAATATAATATGCTTAATCTCCACCAACATGGGCATCGGTTTTGGTAGCCGTTTTCACATTTTTTTTTCACATAATGATTAAAAATGTTAGCTTATACCACTTTTTTTTGCACCACTTTTTTTTTTGGGTACTTGACTTTCTATTTTAATTTTTTTTAATTGATTTGTAGAAACAGTTTGTAGAAACTTATATGAACTCTGGAAATTTGGCTTCGCACGGGTGCAATGTAGATACGTGGTGAACAATTTTAAGCAACTGTTTTTTTAAAGGTTTATTTTAATGGGTTTATTTAATTTTTACATAGCCATTGTTACAATACATTGGAACCCTGCCTCCTGTGGTAGGTGATAGCCTGTGTTACAGGAGACAGTGTCTTCACCCATTTTGTTTTATCAGCTATACAATAAAAATACAATTAAGAGTGTGTGTGCGTGTGCCTGTGTGTGTGCCACTTCTTCTGCATATAAACTTAAGTATTCCAAATATGACATTCCCCCGTACGCAATTTTTACTTAAAAAGGGGTATAAATAAATCTCTTCATATATTAATATATAGATAATAAACCGTCTTCCAAATCTATAAGATTCTTACGTCATTGTACCTGAAGAATTACCTACAAATTACATGTCCTCTCGGTGGATATTCATTCTGTATTGAATGAGCTCTAAGGACGTATTGTGAACATCTCGATGTCTGAAAGCGCGCCTGTTTTGTTTCGCGACACAATAAATAATATTTTTTTACGTAAAAAATATTTTCTTTTTATATTCTCTAGTTACGCGATGACAGTGTGTGCGGAGAGTGAACAACTGAACATAAATCATTTGGATTCGTATAATATATTATATTACTTATATCTAGGTTTGTCAGAAACAATAAGTTAAGTATATTACTTTATCAATATATTCATAAAAAAAACAAATGTGTTATTAAGTAGAAAGTATTAGATGTTGTGTCGACATCCAGCCAGCATAACGTGAAGTATGACGTGTTGTAATGTGAAGGCGGTCAGCACCTAGTACAATAATCCTACCTTCCCTACTTCCAATTACTTTGCAGGGTCGTTATAGTATAGTACGTTTGTTTAAGTCTTGAACTCCAACTCATTGAAGATTACAGGCGACTTTAAACTTGCATTGTGTTTCTTGGGGCCCGTTACATCTATAAAACTTTTATATTAAAGTCTGTGCAAAAACAGGCAGCACCTTTGACCATATGAGCCGATATCCAAACTCAGCACCGATCCACTCAGTCTATTTTAGAATCTTACCGAGTTAGTAAGTAGGCGTGAAAATGGCGAAGGCCCAGCAGAAGACCACGGGCAAAGATGTTTTTTTTTTTGTACCACGTATTAGGGAGCGAGTGTATTGGTGTCCGTCACCTGAAGGAAGGAATTTTCTGAAAAATATCCAAAACTACCCAATTCGACATTCGAACCTAGGACCTCGTTATGCAAACGTATCGGCGCGTTATGTTACATAAATATGCAAACAGAAGTAACGAGGCAGTCACAGTAATTGGCCTTTTAATGTAATTTGTCAGACGAAGGCCAATGTTGTTGATTCCTACGGCTATGCGTGCTTCACCCGCTGTGAACGGCAAACTTATTTATTATCCATTGCCGATAGTAGATATAATTGATTTGAATTGGTGACATCATTGCGATAGTAAAACAATTACCACAAACAAGATTTAGAAGATGCGTAGTGTATGTAGTAAGCAATTAATAATAAATTTGACTGTGGGAAAGTTTTTGTCTATACATATTAAGATAATTTCACTTGTTATTAAGTTTCAATTTAATTAAATTACCGCTTTCTTTTGGCTGCAAAAGAAAGAAAGATCATAAATTGTAGGTGTAAAGAGTAGTTATTTCAAATTACACCAATACGAAGCTTTGTCAGTGAAAATCACGTCGAAGCTACGTCAGGGACGACCACGTCAGAGCTACGCCATATCAAGAGTGACACGTCACTCAGTCCAGATGTCTGTTTATAAAGAAGAGAAAATGAAACTTCATCACAGAGAAGTCATCGTTTCCTTACAATTCCGTACCCACTTCCGTACTATTATGCATTCTGTGCCAATAGGCATAGGGTCGTGGAAGAATAAATGTGTACACACCATGATCTTCGTCAGTGTCGTGCACCAGTATCGTGTACTCAGAAGAACTTTTAAGCATTCAAAAGATGATTTTTAATAGATTTAAATATTTTGTAACAAATCTATGGAACAAAATTCATACAATTTATCTAAAAAATAAACAATGATATGTTTGTCAAATAAGTAGTACTATTATCTTATTTGTGGTAGTAGGTAGTACATATTTTGCACCTACTTTGTGGAAGCTTTCAAGTCGATATCCATTGCCGAATTCATAATATAATGAATAATAAAACCGACCATAATATTTTATTTTTCAATGTTGGTTTTGTTTACAATAGAGGTGAGACGGAACTAGTACATGTATTGTTAAAATCGCGACCGCTTATAGATTACTACTACTACTGTATTATTAGACAGATACGACTTATTATCCCTAGTTTTCTGTGAGTTTTTCTTAGACTTTAGGCTTCACTTAACAATTTGTGATTTAGATATTGAACTTACGAGTATAACTAATAAATTGTATAGTTCTACGAACCAGTTACCTCAGCCATGAAGTTCTAGGAGGTAGAGAACTTTAGGACACAGAAGATTTCTGTCTACAAAAGACCATGGTTATCTAGCATTACAAACATAATGCTGTCTCTGTCTGTCTGTGATTAGATGCGTTAGAGCTCTATGAGTTGGCAACGAGATAGTAGCAGAACGGGTGTAGCGAGTATTTCTAGGTACCAATAATCGCTTACTTCGTCGAAATCTTTCTTTCCTTCTCACTTCGTTAAGTTACTATTAGGCGGTCGTGTCCGTGTTTACTGTGACTAAATTAGTTTTGACAAACATGACAACAGAGAAGTCTCTTCCGTTGCTGCAAGGGTTGCCTTGCAGACGGCGCAAGAAGTTAATGAAGCCCTATTTACCGCAGGAACACATACACCAACCAATTTTATTATGATTGCCATCTTTTGTTGGTTGGAGGTACCTACTTTCAAACTCATACCGCTTTCTGGTTCACATATTCAATGAATACGGTATTTATCTATCTATACACGAGATGGGTGCTCCTAAGTTGTAAGTACAATAAAACATTATTATACAAATTGTTTCAAATGAAGTGTACCTAAGTAAGTGTTCTGAGCACCTCAGTCATCAGAAACGCGAAAATAACATTGCATATACATACGTAATATGTCTTTAAAAAAACAGTACAGAAATAAGTAAAATGTCTACTTTTTGACATCGGCTATAAAATTAACACCTGTGACATTGCTACATTTATTAATCACTTTAAAGAATTTGACCCTATCTTGAAGCCACTTGGATGATATCCATATGATATCATAAGATTGCACCGGTCAAATAACAGATCGAACTAGTTGACAGTTTTTGAAGTTTTGACTATGTAACATGTTTTTTTGTTTTTTATTTTCTTAAAACATTGTGTTTATGTAACGTCTATTGGGTAAACATTTGAAGACTGTCTGACCGCTACCGGTAAAATTGTGAAAAATCGGACAACATTTACCGTGGATTTAATAAATCTTTAAAAAATATACTTACCAAATGTACTATTATATTTAAATATTGTACTCACCTTTTATTATTTATTACCAATCAATCGCTGCACTGACTCCACGACTAAAAACTTCCAATTTCCAGAGTTTGGTTTTTATGTATTTCAAGCTCCCATTTAAGTAAAGTTGAGTGATATTTCTCCGGTTATTGCGATATTTAGCGTCTACAGTACGTAACAAAAAGGGTAGCATCGAACACAACATGTTATGTCGTTTTTCTAGTTTGTTTTCCCCTTGTCGGTCGTAAGTAATTCCCTTATCCTCGAAGAAAAGTTACAGCAGAGGGATCCCTACTTTACACAGGACTGTAGTTTTTTCTTTATTTTTGGGAACGTATAATTCTCACTTTACCAAACAGAAAACCCGCTTTTTTGTTCTCGGCCCTTTTATTGAATTCCGTACTTGGTAGCTGTAGGAAGTGTGTATTGCCTGCCCTTACAAGATTCTTTGAATTCCTCGTTATCTAATGTGATTACAAAAACCGACTGTCATGTTCATTTTTGGCTTCTGTATTTTCTGTAAGTACATTTATTCGAAAAACGTCGGAATGCTAGACTTGTTTATGTCTTCAAACTTACTTATATAAGTTTGTATCAAAACAGACAAAACAAGATATCTTGCCAAATTATAATGGTATTACTGATTTAGGCTTTAAGAGAAATTGTTTAGCTCATTTAAGACTTGTTTCAAGGAAAATAAACTGCAGCAGTATCCTCTAGCTTGTTGCAAATGACATTTTCTTTGTGTGTATCTGTGTCAAACGTTGGAAAGAAAGTCCTTGCGCGTGGCATTGCAACGTGGGCGCATTGTTCTCCCTACACGACTGACTCACAGACTGCATTGACATTTTGGTGCAAGCTGCAACAGTACAGCGAGTGTATTGAGTGTAATATTTTATGTAATACTTTGTATTTGAAAACGCCAACGGACGAAG
The DNA here is from genome assembly GCA_963859945.1 of Euplagia quadripunctaria. Taxonomy (NCBI): domain Eukaryota; kingdom Metazoa; phylum Arthropoda; class Insecta; order Lepidoptera; family Erebidae; genus Euplagia; species Euplagia quadripunctaria. The sequence goes on along the minus strand of OY982570.1, from coordinate 11,760,775 downwards.
GAGATTTCATTAATTTTTAACCGACTGTAAAAAAGGAGGAGGTTCTATGTTCGGCTATATGTATTTTTTTATATATTTGTTCACCGATATTTCCCTCATCTATGAACCGATTTCAAAAAATCTTTTTTTTTGTTTGAAACATTGGTCCCATTGTAACCAAATCCGGATCTGATGAATTTTTCACTTTGTATTTCGCACCAAATGAAGTCAAACTTAATTTTCAAAACATCAAATACGTCTTTCCTATAGCTCAAGCTTTTAACGACCACGGTTTCCACCGAACGATATAATTAAAAATAGGGCTCGGGAGAAGTGGACATGATTATAGTATACATCAGATATTACACTAGGTCAGTGGCTACTTGCCACTAACATAGTGCAACAGTTTTATTTATGTTATAGGGGGCAAACGAGCAGACGGGTCACCTGATGGTAAGTGACTACCGTCGCCCATTAACACCTGCAACTCAAGAGTCACAAGTCCGTAGCCGGTCTTTAAGATGGGAGTACGCTCTTTCCTTGAAGGTCTGAAGGTCGTATCGGTCCGGAAACACCTTAGGCGACAATTTGTTCCAGAGATTGGATATGCGAGGCAAAAAGTTTCTGAAGAACCGTACAGTGGTGGATTGCCAATTGCCAGTTAATGTTATGTATCAACTGGCCGGGACAACTGGAATGTACTTTTTAAGTAGCTACAGAAAGTAACTTTTAATTATAATGTTAACACAAAGTGAACCTTCTGAATTACTATTACTTACTAATTTTGTGATTACACCCAAAATTTGCCACATAGTATTACATAAACAGTAAAGTTGTGGCGTCTATTGGTCATGCCAAGAATTTTGTCCTTTACTACCCTTACGATTAACAGTTCTGCTAATTTGTATAAAGATCATAACTCCACCCTTAACAGTTTAGAACAGCTTTAAATATTGGTTGTCTACGGACGATAATTTTACGTCATAACGAAAACTTAATATTTTTAAAACGCTGGTTAAAAACATTAATTTTTATTTTCAAATATTATTTACAGTTTTTGAAAATTTAATTTAAATAATTTATTTAAATATAATCACGAACAATTAGTCATGGAATTAAACTGAAATCAAATCAATGTCAGTAAACGAACGCTTAGGCCGATCGTGCCTCTCTATCGCTTATTCCGCGCTCTCGCTTGCACGCTCGGCTCAGGCGGAACGTGACAATGAGTCATGCTTTTTCGTGCGTGCAGCCGGCTTTCATCGATTTATAAGACGTTATCACGTCAAAAAACGTAATTCTTTCAAAAACTGTGTTTAATGTTACCAACAAGCGTTTAATGAAACGCTTTCGCTTACTTCTTGCATTTATTAGGTTTCTGATTATGACATACACTACATGGCATGTTCATCCTTCGCCATTTAGTAGTTAGTTGAATACATTATAATTCTAAGAAATATCTACAGGTAACATCCATGTTTTTACTGTACTGTGATCACATGACATCCTTTTGAGATATTAAATTGCTTTAATAATAATTTTGTGGCCGCAAGCTACCTGGATCGCAACAATTTTAATAAAGGTTAGGTACTGATTATTCTTAGAAACAGATAAAAAGTCGTAGCACGTTGATACGATATAAATTGGAGATAATGCCTTACGATATAATGACAGGCGGTCGCTCGCTATGGACACTGTGATGAGTTGTTGAAATATTAGCTATTATGTTGTTTAAGAAACTATCAATACCTTGTTCTGACAATTAACGATTTATTAAAAATATTCGAATAGAATTTAAAAAAAAACTCGATTAGAAACAAACATAATTTTTTTACCATCTTTCCGCCTTATGCACTTTATTTGGGGTCGGTGCAATATGTATTTTGTTTCAACCATAACCTTTATTAGTACCTATTATATTTAAAATATATTATTGGTTATTGTGTGGATATTCTGTATAACAATTTTAATGTATATATATATATATACATATGTGTTACCTTTTTACTGTTTATTATATTTGTCAGGTATTATTTATTCTCTTCTTTCTCTCTCGTTTCTGCTGTTCGGCTGCTCTCCGTCCGTGTACATCACTAGGTGTTAGCAGAATACCAGCGCTATTTCCTCGAAGTGGCATTACGCTGAGCTAACGACCATTTTTGGCTCAATCAGAGGTATTTTTTTTAAATGGTAGATTTGTAATCTCAAGTTAATGATAACTAAAATATAAGTAAAATCTTTTTTTATACCTGTGTATGCGGTCAAAATACATTAATTTGTTTCTTTCCTTAGCAGCCCTTACAAAAGAAAAGTCCTGATAATTTGTTTCTATGAATTAATTTTCCAGACGCTGCTATGTACTGTGTATTATTAACCTAATTTATAAACTGAAAAATTAAGTATAAATAATATTATTATAGTTATTGTTACGAGTGATATTTAAATTTGTCATTTATTCTCATAAAAGTAATTTATATAAAAAAAATTACCGATGCCAATAAACACTCGGAACACCAGTGATGCCATTTTCTAGTTTCCAGATCTAAGGCTTTTTAAGGGTTAGTAACGTAAAGGGGTCTTGTATTGTAAATATTAATTTGCCTGAATTCAAATATTCATTCCAATATTTTGAAGGCAAATTATTTAAAATGTCTGTAGGGAAAAGGTGTATAGAAATACGGTACGGAGAGAAATTTTAATTAGATAAAGGTAGAAAATAAATTATTACCGTTTTACAACCAACCGCCTTTTTTTAATTTATTTCATATTAATTCATTATGCCCGTATGTACAAATATTTTCCAATGGTCTCACTTTATGGGGAACAATTAATACATGTATTAGTTAAGGACTACTTGCTTCCAAAAATCTAAAACGAAAAATACGAAATGCAAAAGATAAAATCTGCCGTCTTATGCATCATTTAGAAAGAAAATGGAATCTATTTCACGGGAACTGATCGAGAAGAGCGAGCATTTAAATAGTAAGTCATTCAGGAGGGCTAAAGTAAACATAGTGGGATCTAAAGGCGATTTGTCATCCATCACGAGAGGGCGAGGGCGCGCACACGCCAAGTGCAGTCTCATGTCGACTGTGACTCATTACACAATCGATCCTCGCAAAATCTCCAACGTTTCTTTTGCTTATGAGTTACTGGATAGATACGCCTAAAATAGCGATAAAAGTAAATATTGTTCATCTGGCCATAAATACTACAATTTGGAAATTTATTACATTTGAAAAATGCCACACATTTTAACTTCTAAAGCTGAATAGTACACTGAATATGCCCTAAATCAGTCTGTACAGCTGAAAAGAAAGAAGAAGGTATGGTCTTGAATGGTATAGTGAATTGTACTTTTCCAAGTGATTTACTCTTCAGAATTCTGAGCTTGGCCAAGTAGAACTCAAGGCCTTGGTCGCAGGTGGTCAAGACTTCAGATGTTCACTCAGGAGTTCAGATGTGAACTCCTATAACTACAAATTTTAATCAGTATATACTAGAGGACAGGATCGTCACTCCAGTATTGCATCTCAGAAGAAACCTTTGGATTAGATAGCAAAGTCCCAATCGAAATTGCATAAATCCATTCGTTGCCAAAGAAGTTGGTTAAAGGTGTGGTAAAAATTATTTACAGTTCCTTTAAACTGTCACTTTGTCTGTTTGTCAGGCAAAGATCATATAACATGTTAGATTAAATCAATCAACTTCTTAACGAACGTAACGGTTTCGTAACGGTTATTTAACTTCAGGAAAGTTAAATCTTAATTCTTTGAACAATATATAATACTTCACAACTTTCTTGTTTAATAAAACTACTACAAATACTTTTATTTATATAAAAATCTTATTAACAAAAAACTAAACCGACGAAAAGAACTAAAAAGCAAAAAATAAATAACTATACAATTTTTATAATCTTATAAAAAAGACTTTTATTTGATGATTTTTTTTTATCATCAGTTCAGCTACTGTGATGATTTCTGAACGCAAATACCTGATAAAGTAATAAAAAGTTTCTCTCAATTTTATCAGGATCCCATCATCAGATCCTGACTTCCTTGACATGGGACCACCCTTGAGGTATACCCTATCTAACAGAAAAGAAAAATCAAAATCAGTTCATAAATAACGGACTGAACATACATAAAAAAAATATATATATATATATATATATATATACGGTCGAATTGAGAACCTCCCTTTTTTTTCGTCGGTTAATAAGAGGCAGCCACTCATTGAGAATTGTAGGAATTGTATTCAGAATTATTATTGTTCGTAATTATTATTGTTTGTAAACGAGTACTGATATTATTGTTGTTAGGGTTCCGTACCTCAAAAGGTAAAAAGATGAACCCTTATAAGATCACGCTCTTGTCTGTCTGTCTGTCTGTCCTTTTGTCACCACCGATTTTCTCAGTAACGGGTGGACTTAGCAAGTTGAAATTTATACCAGTGAGAGAGAGAGAGAGATACTGTGTTATAAACTTATATTTTGCGGTTAGATTGTTGACTTTGTCGTACATTGCAACCGCAAAGTTAAGTTTGTCTTTCGAAAAAGGTAGGCAAAAGTCTTTGAGAATTGATTCCCGAGATGGACGTATACAAGTTTATTTGCTTACGGAATCCTCGGCGCGCAAGTCAGACTCGCATTGTCCGGTTTTTTTAGGTAGACGTGTGTAGTAGAACTATGAAAAAAACTACACGTTGATCACCGATAAAAAATATGTCCAAATACAAACTAAAAGTAAAACGGTAAAATAAACAAGTATTTTTCCTTTCATAGCATTTTATTGATGACTACGCACTTGTCATAGAAAATAGCTAAAATCCCTGAAGCTTATAGGTAGGTAGGTTATAGGTATTTTTGTGATTTTTTGGTATCAAAAGTTCTGTTCCCGAGGGATACAAAAATACCTGTATGGCATGCGAAGCCGCAACCTGGTTTAAATAAATATTTTGAAATATTGCCTGATGCAGTTTCAAACAATGCAAAGTTCATAATTGCAGAGTTCGTTCCCAAAATTGGAGCAATATTGCTGTGGGGAAGTTGAGTCATGTCGGGCGCGAACGAAAACATTTTTAGCACAATTGAATGAAATTGGTCAAAAAGTTGAGTGACCTTGCTCACAAATATAGGTATAGCAAGAGTGAAGAGTCACCGCTTGAATTATTATCAATGAAAATGTTTAAGCGACTTCTTGAGTGCATGTTTCATTCCCACGTGTAAAATGATCTGGCGTACTAAGACGGCTACAATTCTGGTTGGCTCAATAGCTTACCCATTTTATCATCCTTTATTAAAATTTTATTGATCAAAGAAGTGTTCAATGTATAGTTTTTTTTTAAACTTGCTATAAAATTTAAACGAACGACGAAAAGGAGGAGGTTCTCAATTCTTTAAAGTATCTTTTATACTAATATAATAAATCTAAATAGTTTGCTCTTTTGGTTGAATGCCCTAATTGCTGGAACTACTGGAGTCGGATTTGAAAAATTCTTTGCATTTGATAACGTAATTCTTGAGGTAGGTTATATTTACTACCCTTAGAAGTCGGGCAGTGAGGTTAAGCACGGTTAAAACTGTTGGTAACGGCTAGGGTTAATCACTACATAGTATAACACAAAGTCGCTTCCTGCTGTCCGTCTGTCCCTATGTATGCTTAGATTTTTAAAACTACGCAACGGAATTTGATGCAATTTTTTTTAATAGATAGAGTGATTCAAGAGGAAGGTTTATATGTATAATACATGCATAATATAGTAGAGAAACACTGATAACTTTAGAGGTTTCTAATGTGATGTCGTATATAAACACATTTTTTTGCGTTTACATTGCAAACGCTGGCTGAACCCTACGAGATAGATCAAAATAATGTACCACAGTATTGTACACCTTAAAAAGGTCTAAAAAAAAGTTCGCAATGGTATATGTCTATCTCTTAGGGATAACCCACAATAACTATTTTTTATCTTTTACTTTTTACGAGAAATAATGGCTTATTTACAAAGCGATTTTAAGCAATACTGCATTAATCCTTATCCAATAAAGTACCTTAAAGACATTGTGCATTTAATATAGATCAAAATGGCTCTTTGCAACATGTAATTTCAATGAATATTTTCGAAGATATTACAGATTTAAAATGCAGGGACATAGCAGTTGCGGCGGTACCGGCCAGTGGGCCGGACAATTTCCGGTAAAGATATCTTTTGCAATGACCATTAATAAATCGCAGGGTCAAATTTTCAATGTTGCAGGCTTAGATTTGAGCGTCGACTGTTTTTCACATGGCCAATTATATGTCGCTCTTTCAAGAGTAACCTCTGAAGAAAACATGTTTGTATTGTCTAATGCCAGAAAAAGCTGTGAACGTTGTATATAAAGACATTTTGTAGTATATTTAGTATCATCAGCCATTGATACAACGACGCAAGTGTCTTCGCCTCGAGGTCCCATGGTGCAGTTCCGGCTAGGAGACTCGCCGCTTCGAAGGAAACCGTGCGGTATCCCCTTATGACTCTGACGGCCATCGCTCGCTGTGGTCGCCGCAATATGGCAGCATTGCGGGCCGTCAGGTTCTCCGCCCAAATAGGGGCCCCATATAGGGTCATGGACCGCACGATACCATTGTAGAGCCTCCTACAGGAGGTGTCGGGCCCCCGTAAATTGGGCAGCAGCCGCGAAAGCGCAGCTGCCGTCCTCATAAGTTTGGGAGCCAGATTCCGGAAGTGGTATCCGAAATCCCATCGACTATCGAGTATAAGCCCAAGATATCTCATAGAAGGCTCGATGCCGATGCGAACACCTCCCACGATAAGGCTAGATCCAGCTGGAGGCCTTTATCGAGGCCCATGGAAACAAAGGGCCTCGGATTTATGTAGGGCCACCTCAAGATCTAGCCGCCGGATCCTTCTAACGACTTGAGCGACACCGGCCGTGGCTTTTATGGTAGCCTCGCGGTGCGTCTTGCCTCGCGCCGTCACGAGGGTGTCGTCAGCGTAGCAAGTGACGGCTACACCTCCCAAGAGCACTCCGCGAACCACCCAGTCGTATCCGATGTTCCATAAGAATGGCCCTAACACCGAACCTTCTGGAACACCGCACGACATCTCTCGCCGACCATATCCTGCCCGACTCGGGTAGATTATGGCTCTCTCAGATAGGTATGCCCCGACAATACGGCGAAGGTAAAGAGGCACTCCGTGAAAAACGAGCGCCTCTCTGATGCAACTCCAGGGCAAGGTGTTGAATGCGTTGGCGATGTCGAGAGACACCGCCAACATCACCTCACCCCGGGATACTGCTTCCTCCGCCAGATCCCTTACGCGCATGATTGCATCCACAGTGGAGGAGCGCCCCCGGCGGAAACCAAATTGGTTATCCGCCAGATCCGGCCCCACTCTCGAAAGCGATGAGCGATGATTCGCTCAAAGAGCTTACACACCTCGTCGAGCAACACGGTGAGTCTGTTGGGCGATGGGCGAGTCGTCTACTAGCGCAACTAGTGGTAGTTTACATCATTTAAAAATTAACTTTTTGTCACTATAAGTTCTTATATATACACGTATAGTTAACCATAAATAAAAACATACAACAAATATTATTAATCGATACAATAAACATGATAGAAAACAGGTGAAAGAAAATTAAAACCGTATAAATTAATCTTCTCTAAGGTTCTCATCATAACCATTGTTTAATTCTGTTTTCGAAGATTACCGACATTCCAGTCTGTTAAGCTTCTTTAGTGAAGCCTTACAAACAATTTATAATTACAAACTTCGAGTACTTTTACAGCCTTGGTAATGTTTAAGTAACCTAAGAATAGAATTATTATTATTTAAATCTTAATTGTACCAAGTTGCAGCACACGGACTGTTTAGTCTGTTTACCTTAGAAACATGCTAGTTTTTGTTCGCGGCTTAGCTTGCCTTAACGTAAATTTTGTTAATCAATTTAGGTATTCCTTGGAAACAGTACTTTGTCTGGATTTATCTATATATATATATAAATAGGTATCTTTCCTGTACCCCTAACAACGTGTATGCAAAATTTAATGATAATCGATTGTTGCCCGGTTCCCTTAATCAAGAAACGATTCGTTTTGCTTACGGACGGTAAAATTTTCGTTGGAAATTCAACGAAATTTTACCGTCCGTTGAGTATGAGTTGATGAGAAAGCATAACAAACAAACTATTCGTTATCCGTATTCGTCTGCGTCCGCGTGATCCTCTTTTTTCTTGTGCATGTTTAAGGCCGTTACCTCACAGTGTCTTCAGTAAGGCAGTGTATCGGAATCAAACCGACTAAAACCACACTGTGGCCCATACTGCGTCTAAAATAGAAGGGCTCCGGGAACAGTTTTTATTAAGACGCCCGGACCCCTTAAAATTTTATTTTTAAAAGAATATCTTGTTCTCTAAGGTCCCGTCTATCTCTATACCAAAATTTATCCAAATTGTTTCAGCGGTTTAACGTGAAAACGCAATAGTGAGATAGACAGAAAAGCAATAGACGGACACATAGAGTTACTTTCGAATTTATAATCCTACTTAATATTATAAACTTGTTAGTTTGTGAGGATGTATGGATGTATGAATGTTTGTTACTCTTTCACGGAAAAACTACTGAACCGATTGCGACGAAACTTGATATGTACATAGCTGGAAACCTGGATTAACACATAGGCTTTTAATCCCGATATTCCCACGGCATCAGGACTAACGCGGGTGAAACCGCGGGGCGCAGCTAGTTTTATATAAATATTGTGAATTTGCTTCAAGCTCGTGTTGTCATGTTGGCCAGAATCTCGCAGGATGCAAAATATAAATTATAACAGTGTCGCTAAAAACGATCAGTCTGGAAAGTAATGATATGTTAAACTAAACTATTTAAAAAAAGGTAATTGTTAACTAAATGTTATTTTATTTCACAATAAAAAGTTTCGTGAGTGATATTCATATTTATTAAAGATTATACGGTTTTACTCACGTTTGTATTTCGAGAATGCCCTACTAATCTCGGACCCGACGGGAGCCCTTTTTCAAGGAATGAAGCGTCCTGCCGCTACTGTGTCAGGCGTCACACTACACACTTATTTTATTTTACTTACAAAATACCTATTAGTCAGAAATAACTATTTTTATAATAGGTATGTTGTGTTTTGAGAATTTGACCACCACTAGAAAATATGGTCTGCATACTTTACAGACATTTTAAGAATAACGTTTTTTTTTTGTTATTACACAAAATATTGATCAAATTACAATTAACGTGAGTGATAATTCACTTATTGTCATTGTTTGTAGACTCCCGAAATAACTTACCATTGTGCGTGTTATTTTGCCATATTAGTTCGATTTAAGGACGCTTACATATAGACTTACACGAGAACAACATTATAAATGAAATAAACTAGTGTGGGTAGTTATAAAAACAAATGGCGGTATTCGCCTTCTAAAGAGTTAGCGTTTCATAGCACTGTTTGTTTATCCTTGCAGCATTAATTAAAAGTGGTGGTCGAAGTCAAAAGAGTCGTCATTGAGAATGTCATAAAGTAATTTATTTCTAATTAGTTACAAAAGTAACTTTTTGAATATTTTATGGACGTTTTCTTTATTATGTTGCTTTTCTAAGCTTTAGGTTATTTTTGCCATAGTTGGTGCGTATTCAGGTTCTCAGTTTAAAAGAAGTGGTAGTTTATCATGCGGTCACCAGGTCAAGACTCGTATTTGACTCCCTGGGTTTGGTGGGTCAGATGGCGCTCTCCCCTGGTTAACCGCTTCTCACCTTCGCAAGGGATTTCCCTACTTTATGACGAGTATTTTATTACTACTGTAGCGGATCGCCACACAATTGTGACACACGAACGATGGCTTGATCGATTTTATAATTCCTTGGAATTCTTCAGGAGAATTAAAATTCAGCCTATAGGAGACCGCGGTTAAACAGCACCACTTAGTTATTTGTTCAACTGAGTCGGCAGAGCTCCCAGGACGACTGACGCGTCAGCTCTCGTGTTTCGGGTATTTATAGGTACGGCTAAGGTTTTTTGTAGTCCCACTAATATTATAAATGTGAAAGTTTGTATGGATGGATGGATAGATGAATGGATGGATGTTTGTTACTCTTTCACGCCAAAACCACTGAACCGATTGCGATGAAACTTGGTATGTAGATAGCTGGAGACCTGGATTAACACATAGGCTACTTTTATCCCAATATTCCTACGGGATTGGGACTACGCGGGTGAAACCGCGGGGCGCTGCTAGTTGTATAATAAGGAGAAATCTACACAACATTAGTTCTTTGTCTATCCTAAACCTGAAACTATTGAGTTAGATTTTGATTAAAAGTTAAAAAAGTATTAGTAGGTACCTAATAGCGATAACTAACATGGTGTCAAGCTCCATAACTTTTCCTGGAAATCTTGCGCTCGATCAGCAATGATCATTTTCAATGTTTCTGAACATAATATTGCAATCGGTTTTGTTACTCATTCTTAACAAACTACTTTCCACTTTCAGGTATACTAAAAGTAAAGTATACACGGCAAAATTGAACAACAATTGAACAAGGTACACCTACATTAACTGCCACCATAACACATTTTATGAGAACATGTAAAACGTTCGGTAAGCTATAGTTATAGTATTTTATTTACCAAGAAAATGCGAACGAAATATTTCCATTCAAGTTTTTTAAGTTCCTGCTCGAAGTTCTTGGTTTTGTTGAATCCTCCTCATAGTGTCATGCGGCGCTTTGTTCACACACAATGGATGCGCTGCATGTGTAGAATTGCACAGCCGCAGACCGGCCAACTCATTGCATCGGGGATATTTGTCATGAGAACGTCTAGTTGCCAACCGCGCCCGCTTCTACCAACGCGCCTTTCATTTTCTTACCTATTCAGCTTGAAGCTCGTTTAAGAAGTTATTTTCTGTAGCACTTTATAACTAGATATTAAAACTTATGCCAAACATGATTAAGGCTCTAATGGAGTTCGTCTAAAATATATATTCAGCTAAAGAAACCCACCTATATTTTAAGAAACATGTAAGTCTGAGTTAAAAACCGGTCTAGAAATGTTTCAGAAGTAAATTCAATAAGTAGGTACTACTGTACTATAAAAACACCTTTGACGTATTCCAAATGCAAAAGATAGCTAAACTTAAAAATCTAGAGTATGTATGAACGGGTTAATTTTGGGAAGTTCGATTCGAATATTTTTTCATTAGCCTGTTCGTTGATTAAAGTCATAGAATAATGGATACAGTTTACGGCTTCAATCTTGTGATTTACCTTAAATAAATGTAATAAATACTTACAAACGTCGCCAAATCCAAACAAACGCCTCGCTAGCTAAAAACGCGTCGAGTGTTATGTTTAATGCATACATGTGACAATAATTATTTGTATGATCCATAAAAAGTTGTTCTGCCTATAATTGTGCTTTGTAGTTAGTTATTATGTTTTTAAAGGCCTATACTACTCAAGAAGTATTCTCTAGTGCAGCAGTTGTCTGTTTTAAACACAAACCTCATATTCCATTCCATCCATTCCATTAGCACGGAATGGGTAATGTGTAGGGTGTATACGGTGTCTTTTATAAAGCAATGTTTCAAAATTAGATAAATTAAACATCGTAAATAACTATAAACCAAAAACTTGACAGTAAGCATCACATTCAATAAAACCGTATCACAAAAATAACTACTCAAATTCAATTAAAAGGCTAAGTGTACGTTACTGTTACGAAAACGTATTCCTGAACAAATATACATTACATAATGGCACCAATTAATAATATGAATGAAAGTTTCCAATATTATTGAACATTCCTAAGATGAGTAAGTATTTAGAACGGCGTGCTAACTATGTAGGTATTCGCTCAGTAAAGCTATGTCTAGATAAATTTTCTAGATAAATGTTTGCAGCAGAGCCGACTCGGGCTATTGCAGATAAGCTTTGCAAGCATGCAACCTGTTAAGTATGTGGCCGATAAATCAGTGAATAGAATACAAAGGACTTGTGTATCTACTAAATTTTATCACCTGGTTTACAAACCGACGCTGTTCTTACGGAGATAGCTTTACGGTGACTTTCTCAAATATTATCGCGTTTTTATAAAGTATTTTATTTAAGACTACTTGAAGCGTGAGGCACACATTGCTTGTATTCTTATATAATTTTATGTATACGTACGAGAATTAACGCGATCACGTAATAGGTATTACATACCTTTGAATTGGCTGATATCATCAATCAGCCTGTGACCACGGTCAGGGCAACCTGTCCAGGTTATGCCAAGCATTTTTCTCCAGCACCACATTTCTAAAGCGTCTTGTTTTTCTCACTTTCTCTTAAAGTCCACGTCTCATACGTATACTTAAATACCTATTACGTGATTTCGTTAATTCCCGTACGTATCTTCTTCTTCGTCGTCACTTGGCAGAGTGGTCGTAGTCGTCAAATAAGGGGTGGTGGCAAGGTTCACATCAATCCGTCGCCATTCCTCCGAAATTCGAAATTAGTAATGCGATGCGATATTGACTTATCTCGTTGCTGTCTACGTCATTATATAATCTTGATAATATGGAACTTCGAAGAATCAATCAAATCAAATCAATTTTTACGCAACTTTAGCAAAAGAGAAAAAAATGTTTTTTTATAGTCTATTATAAAGGTTATGGAACTTTATTATAAATAGATACATTTAGTATAACGATAACAAAGCGATTACGATAGTTACTTTTCGAAGGACTCATTGAATTATTTTGCAAATTTCATTTTCTATAAAATATGCATTTCACTTACTAAATGGTAAACTGCGTGCGTAGCGTTGATATAGCAAGCGTTTTTATTCATATGACGCTAACATAATGTTAGGTAGCTGATGTAGCACGGCGGCGAAGTAGGTAAGCCCGGTGCTGAGGACCGATCGAGTATTGGCCCTCGAGACGAGCGCCCTGCACCCGAGACTCTCCAATACATACCTAGCGACGCTTTGTAATCACCATTCTCCACAGTTCGCTACCTATCGCCTTTGAACAGCCCCTATTGTTAATAATTTATCTCATAGAGATTATTAAAATCGTTTGATATTGTAATGAAACATCCGTTCTTGGCGATATTCAAATGCCGTACTCTCACATTTTTTGGAAATGTTACGCTACTTTGATTGGCGTTTACTAAAACATTGATTCACGGCGCTGAATATATGAATCTCATTTCATTATAATAATTCATGTCGAGAAAAGCTCCTTTTTTATTCATCTGTGTAGACGAGACCGTGAATTTGTTGAATGATTTTGTAAATATGACTCCCCTTTTTTTAATAATTACGTTTACGTTTGTTTATTTGAAAGAGTTTTATGTGACTTTTATGAGTAATTAGATTTCATAGAACACAATACTTTTTATAGTTCTATGCGTAAGTTAATTTTATAGATCAAAAAAGCGATCAATATTTAAGGCGACAGGACGCATCTAACGATAAATTTTTTTAGTATTTTACCACGTACATGAATAAATATATGCGCTTCAACAATGTATTAATGGCAGCCATTTAGCAAATGAATTTTATCTTGTAACCTAAGGTTGATAAGTTACATGGAATCGAACGATGCATTATATTTCTTAGGAGAACAATGACATTAGTACAAGTACATTACAACCTTTATAAAGGTTGGATCAGACTCGGCTGGCGGCCTAGCTAGCACATTACAACTGTTCACACCGCGTTGCCGCCGCCGACGCCGTACCGCCCCGTCCGCTGTCTGATTCATCTTTAAGGCACTTAGGCTTGCCAGAATTTCAAACACAGACTAGAAGCTATTTTGCAAAAATATTTACCTCTCATTCTTAAACGCTTACAATTTAACTCTAGTAAAATGGTGTCTTCGTCTGTCTCATTTGAGAGTGCGGTGAAGAGGAGAAAATACAAATCGCTTACTTTGTAGATATTTAAAGAATTGAAATTAACCAATGATGATGACTCGAAGATTGGAGCATTAAATCCAACCCGGTACCGACATGAGCTCAAATTACATAGTTAATAATATAATTCTAGTATTATATCTAATATTAAGGCATTTCTATAACTAGTACTACAACAGCACCAAAAACTTATTTAATGCCTCTGCGAAACTCCATAACGCAACGTTTACATTTTTTTTAAGTTTTTGTCACAACCTTAACAAACGTGCCGATAATTATTGGGTAGTGTTATTTTAACTGAGCAAATCCAAGGAATGAACTTAATGGTTCCCTAACCTACAATTGCAGACACCGAGATAAAGATCGCACACATAAAACTTACCTACGTGTAATTTGCTGTGCATTCCAAACTTAGGTCAATTTGTGTCGTGGTAAATACTGAACAGGACGTGACGTCACAAACGACGTGCAGAGACATCCTAGTATCTTGATGCAATCAATTACCATTTATTGCAATACCTAGTCTCCGCGGGGTCGATTGCCATCGGACGGCGAGACCTGTTCTATTGTCTTTCATTAGGCTTCCTGTTACTTTATTAGAGTATCGTTGCGAGAGTTAATAATTTAAACGTATATCAAGTTCTATTTGTTGTTCTGGTGTTGTGAAATAAAATCCGTACTGTCAGCTTATTCCAAGTAACCAAACAAAATTCTCTTTGTTTCCTGGTGCGGTAAATTGAAGAAATAAAATCAGGTGACAACTATGTTCGAGTCAACTTTTTCACATTATTATATTATATTATGAGGAGAATATATTATTCAGAAACAAGTTGCACACACAATTTTCTGCTTATTTCAAAAGTACTAAACTAATAAAACACTTCATATTGTATAATTTCGAATATAGATGAAAAATTATAGGTACCTATGTAGAATTTTGTGCTATTAATATAGTGTATATTATGATAATAATTTTAATGGTCAGTGTATGAAAAATGTTTGTGATAGTCTTTGTGACTACTGGCTTGTTTATTGACTGCCGTAAAATATGTGTTTTAGTCATATGTTGGGGTAACAATGTCCGAAATAGCAAAAAAAATTAATTAGTCCGTAATTTTTGAAACACTAATCGTTGTACGTACTCTAAATACTACCACAGAATAGATAAAAGGTCTTCGACTACTTTCATTGCGCCACACTATTTTTTTTCTTTTTACGAATGTAGCTGTTTATTTTTGCGCATGTTGATTCCATATTAACATATATTTGTTATATGTAAGTAGATATTTTAGAAATTATATCTTTGTCAAACAAAACAAAAATGCCAATAGTTCGTGGTTACATTAAAACTTTTTTCTTCTTCACTAAGAATTTCCGTAAGTATCGAGTATTTTCACTGTCTTTTCAAATAAAATAAATATCAACGAAACAAAAAAGGTGTCAGTCGCTTGACACTTTATAAAAAACTTTCAAAACTCATCGCTGCTTTTTTGCTAAATTATACGATTTTCTAACATTATTTCATAGAGTTGGTCAAGGGGATGAAAAAGTTGTTGCAATGTACCTGTTAACTAGCCAGTATCTATATATTAATACGTGAAGCGAAAACTTTGGATCCCTTTTTTACGAAAATTGGGCGGACGGAGGGGTATGAAATTTCGCACATTTATAGTTTATACAGAGAAGAAGTGACGAATGCTAAAATTTTTGAACAATATTTGCTACAAAGTTAAAAAAAATGCAAAAACGGGTACATACAGCTATGAGTGTCCAGTATATATTTTGAACTGTCATGGTACAAAAGTCTATACAATGACAGGTCAAGTTATACAGGCCAATGAAACAACCGTGATCTCTAGTATAATTATAATAATTGGCACTAATGGAGAAAAATTTGCCGAAATTTCAATGTTATTGTTTTTGGTAGTAACTTGAAGAATTAACTTAAGATAATACTCATAAGTACATACAATAAGTTTGTGTCGATTCGCTTGGTATCCTGTAGTTGTTTTGTACTATGTTATTCCTGAGTACCTACATTTAATTAGTTGAACAGGTTTTGGGTCCCTAATGTGTTCATCGTCCGTACTATGGTTTGTGTTCAGCAGATCTGTTAGAAATGATGAGCGTGGCTATTTTTCGACATAGCACGCCCGCTACAGGCAGAGAGTTCGCCCTCACACTTGAGAGGTTGCGTACTCTGCAGTGAGAGAGAAACATCTTTCCGCAAAACCTCAAATTTTGGAAGGATGTATGACCGGATACAAAATGGCGCACCAAAAATAGCGTGTAAGGGTTTCAACAGGTGACGTTTGAGGCTTTTTAAGATCAGGCGGACAGTGTGTTTGTAAGCTAATTTATTCACTGATTTAGGTAACAACACGCAATAAAAATAAACTCTCTGATTAAGGCAAACCATAAACAAGATGTAAAGCATGTAATTACATTCAGCGTGTTCTAAATACATAGAGCCAATTACCCTGAGAGTTTTACGAATACTCGACAAAGAAGGACCAAGTTAGAATGGACTAACCACAAACTACATTGCGAGATCCAGACTTACCAAAGAGAATGTAAACTAACTTGTTTGTAGGAAAACTTTAAATTGCATTTAAAATTTTTCTCGTTAACATTACACTTAGTCATTTGTAAGACCATTAAAATTATTCCTGAACTTATTTTATATATTGTTTTAAAGGTGACACTGTATCTTTACATTTATAAGTAGCAATATGTTTTAACTAAAGTTGTTAAATGTAAGAGATACTTACGAATATCAAACCAATAATGTAATTCAATCTAAAATCATTAGATAAAACTGTTACCATGGTTCCATAATCAAACTAGGACACCTTATATTTCACCTGGCTGATCAGCTAAATGACACATTTTATTCCTTGACTTGAAATTCATAACATTTTTTAAATATTACCAGGCTTCTTGCGTGCTAATTTTGACTTTTTATAACGTACATACCTACTACCTACGTCCTTAATAATTGTTTTAGAACCTCAGAAAAGGAACTGCTTACTGTTTTTGGAAGTTCAATATCCTACATTCCCCTTAGAATTCTAAATTGAAATATATAAAGCTGTGATATTTCCTAAAACAATAAATTTGTAAATAAGTTTTGAGGTACTTACTTTAAATTGATATCTATATTATGAAATTCCGCAACTATTTCAGTTAATTATATTAGATATTGGCTTACATTTTAGGTTAAATTAGTTTCAACCATAAATTATTAAACAATTTTATTTTAGGTAATTTTAGATCCGTTTTATTTAGATTTGTTTTACTTATTTATACTTTTATTTAGATCGGTATTCATTGTTGACGAGCAAGGTAACTGTAAAAAAAAAAACACATCCACGTTCATCATTCAGAACACGTACGGTGTATGTGTCTGATTATAGCTATCAAGATGTGACTACTAAGCACACATTATGCAAGTGTAATGTTTACGAGAAGTAACGTCTAGGTAAATCATCGGAATGTCGTAGTAGTTCATGCAAAAAGCCAGTTTTAACGGTACTAAAACATATCTATCGACGATTGGTGTCTAGCCTAGTCTCGCATGTGATCTAATTGTGGCATGCGGCCGCTGACGTAACGGGCTTTAGAGCCGGTTGAGTGACCGCATCGCATGCTACCAAACGGCATCCCGAACGAACTAAATCGTCTCCATTTATTACTAGCCGCAGCACGTCAAGGCAATCCCCTTAATTTTGCAACATAATACGGGATGACTTGACCGCTGCACACGTATAGAAATAGAATTACGAGATACGGTTCAATACAGATATTGGGAGATATAACACGACCTTGAGGTAGCTATGTATGATGTTTTTTTTTGGGGAGTTTATAGTCTACGCCTGCAATGCACAACAAAACAAACTTGTTTACAATGCGACAAGAATGTAACACAAGTTGTTCGTTCATTGCTGATGTTTTTATAAATCCCTTTTTATATTCAATCATCTTTTCAATTCCACATAAAATGTTTTGATAAGATTTATTACAGACTGGGAGTCGCCACAGCTAAGGGTCGTTTCCTCCTCCTGGTATCATTTTCTCATTAACAATCTTCCTCCTATCGGTCGGCGGGTAAACGAACTGTAGTCTGTAGTGCAATGTCGTGAGGGCAGATTTAGTCGGATCAACACCTTGGGCTACTTCCTTTTTTTCTGCCTCGCGTCTTCACAATTCGTATTTGGCTAAGTCTGCCAAAATTTACAGGATTTGTTGGTTGTAGTAAATTTTTATGTGGATGATTTTATCTGGAGCGGTGGAATCGAGAGATGCGTGCGAGCCTCAGCGCAAGTTCATAGAATCGTGAAAGCATCTCCACATCATTTACAATGTTAATGTTGCGTGCTTTTGCTTTGAACATGTATTAAGTAGCTAATATGGAGCTAGATTTCTCTAGCTCCATATTAGCTACTTACGACTTTATTAATGATTTATTTTTTTAAACAAGTTGTTTAGCAATATGTGTAGTGCTAGTTATATTGTAGATTTATGTAAGTAAGCGGTATAGGTTTATATATTTTTTAATAAGTTTGCATCAGAAATATAAATTTTACTACTAGACGTATCAGAATACATTTTATTAACCTACAATATACTACAAAATTAATGATCAATTTGTGTTTATTGGATCTAAACGCAATAATCTCCAAAACCTTTGCTAACTGGGCCAAATACTTCAAAGACTATCAAAAGAGTTCATTTTTTTTTAATAGAATTCTGGTAACATTATTAATACATTTAATTGTTCCAACCGCAAAAGTCATTTACTCAATTATAAGAAAGTGAAATATTGGTATCATGTACTTTAATGAAATTGTAAACAATACTACTAAGGCTCATCTGCCTTCTTGGAAACGGACGGTTATACGAGGGCTACACTGAAAATTTCGGGAATCAAGGAAGTGACACAACATTACTATTTAAAAGTGTATTTATTGCTTTTCGAAGTATTCTCCGCGAAATTTGACACATTTTCCATACGATGGAACCAATCATTGAAGCAACCATTACATTCGGAAGTTGGGGTCTCCAAATGGCCGTTTTGTAGGCGTCCACAGCTTCTTCAGGTGATGAAAATCTCTGACCACGCAATTTATTCTTTATTTTAGGGAATGTATAGAAATCATTAGGGCTTAGGTCGGGACTGTACGGCGGATGGTCTAATAATTCTATGTTTTCTTGCTCTAAAAACTCTTTTGTTCTGTGCGCGGTGTGAGAACTCGCATTGTCGTGATGGAGGATGATGCAGCGGTTGCAGTTCTCTTTACGGAGTTCGGAAACGACCTGTGGCAAACAAATGCAAGCATACCATTCTGCATTAACCGTTCTTTGTCCCTCAAGATGAATAGTCGCAACATGGCCGGTTTTGGAGACAAACGTGGCCACCATTTTTTTTGCAACACTCCGTGAACGAACAATTTTAGTTGGCTTTAACTCATTTTCGAACACCCAAACTCGTGACTGGTTTTTTGTTTCGGGTTCGTACGCGTATATCCAGGATTCGTCACCTGATACAATGTTGTATACAGCATTTGAGGATCGGTATCCATCGGGAAAACAACTTTTTTACACCTAATTGTTCATGCAAGATTATTTGTATTTGACTCATGCCAATGTCTAAATTTACCTGAATTTCGCGGTATGTCACATGTCGATCTTCCTCAATCAGCTTACGCACAGCATCAACGTTTTCTTGGGTGACTGCAGTTTTTGGACGACCTTGACGGGGATCATCACTGAGCTTGACACGTCCACGTTGAAATTCAGCAAACCAGCGATAAATTGTGGTTTTGGATGGGGCTTCATCACCAAATGCAGAAAGCATCCGGTCAACACATTGTTTTTGTGTTAAACCGCTTCGAAAGTCATAATAAATCATCACCCTTGAATTTTCTCAAGTCAATTCCATTTTCTCAATGACTAAACAAGTTTGAGAAGACCTTGTGAGAAGACCGAGAATCTTTTTTTAAATAAATAAATGGTATTTGATTTTTAAAACCAAGGAGTTTTCAATTAAAAAGATTTTAATATGATAGGAATAGTGGAAATATTCCATTCCCGATACTTTTAGTGCAGCCTATGTATATCGACACTGGCGACAATGTTAACTATTTGCAACAACACAGTATTATTTATTTTTATATATTTTTTGTTTTACTTTCGAAAAAGTAACCTATTGATGCGGTGACATTGTGTTGATCTATAATTTCTTAATTAAAAAAAGAAGTATTTAAAACCGTTCCTAAATGAATCGGTGGGACAGACGACAATCCAGTCTGGCACCTGCAACCGACCGGCTAGACGCCTCACCCCTTGATAAAGGGCCCCGTCGCGTCCGAAACTAGTCGGGCATCCCCGAAATATACACGTGAGTAAAACCGTAATATAAATCTTAACTAATATGAATACTTACCACTCACGAAAGTTTTTATTCGAATTTATTCGAAAACTTTCCTAAAGAATTTTATTAAATAAAGATATTTAACTTTAACAAATACATATAGAGGTTGTGTGGCGTATAATGAATAACCCTGTACCTTCCAATTAACCTGCTAGTGGCCTATTCGAGTATGATATTTTTTATTTCTGCCTGGTCCTAGAAAAAATGGTGTAAGTCATGTTTTAAAAAAGGGTAGGTACTTTCACTCAACAATTATGCTACAGCTGCCACGAATTTAGGAATGTTTGCGTTCTTGTTTTTTTGTAATATAGCTAAAGAGTTTGTGCTATGTTAACAATAAAGATTTCCTATTCGTGCCTTTAATATTGCAAAAAATTAACATGAAATGACAAAAAAGTCTTGTTGATTATTTCATTTGTTAACTTTGTACACCACCTAGCGCAAAAAAAAAACTTTATAAGAGTTCACTTGCCCATTATTTTAAAAACATGCTTGTTTATTGCAAATTCCGAAATGATAAAATACCTGTTGCATATCGCGATATTTTCGAAAAAAATTTACACAAGTTCTTGATGACCATGATTTTTTTTAAATGAATGAACGAAATCATGAACATACATGACTTTCATTCTGTATGAAAACACTCATGTCTGTATCCCCGAAGGTAGGCAGATGCCCCACCCACGTAATGGAGAGCAAGCCGCTAATAGGTAAAATTGGGAGTAGGTACAAGGAAACGGAAAGGTAGGTAAGAAGGGAATACAATAGAAGGAAAAGGATATTGCTTGTAAGGATGGATTGAAGAGTGTAAGCAGTTCGGGAAGGTCAGGGTCTGATACCTGTAACTCAAACTGGCTATTGCCATTAAGTCCGAGCCCTCAAAAAACCACCTAGATTAGATTTCGCCAGCTATGTTAGATCTCACTTAATAGGTGCTAAGTATTTCTAGACCGAAAAACCCAGAAGACTCTGTCAACGAGTCATATCCAGAACCTCACACGGCAGTAATATATTATACACTACGCAAACCAGGCAATTTTAGAATATTCAAATACGTTTGACCTTTTTTGTTAAAGAAAGAGTTCGTAACTTTTTTTATTTTATTCACAGACAAATTTTTATCTTAATTAATTTATGCTAATTTCATAACATTTTTCATAAAACTTTTCTGTATACATAAGCAATTCATATTTGTTAGGGTTTCAGTTTGCTAATATAATTTGGAGAGCGTCCTTCGCGTGGAGCTTGAGCGAGCGTAGCGTCCTGGATTAATCTTAACTGAGTTAGAAGTTGCAAGTGCACTGCGATGACCGTTGATATTGCACTTGCTAAAATATAGACAGTATATATAAATATCTAAGTAATATTAGATTGTACTATGATAAGTTTATATGAAAGAGACGATAAAGAAAATCGTCTTCAAACCATGCAAAAATATCTTAAGCGTCGTCCGTTTTGCGTTGGTGCTGTTCTGTGTTTGATTCCCGGATAGTTTTCTTTATACAACTAATTTAACAAACAAGGATACTACTTGCAACACCGGCGTTTTCACTTGTGCGTTGCGAAAACGATAAATGGTGATTATGACAGGACGTTGGCTATGTTATTCTAGCGCTACTCAAAACGCCACTTCGTCTTACCGGTTTAATAAGATTTTATTACATATACGAGTATAAGAGTTTGAAAAATAAGTATGAAAGCAGAACTACTAATGTGATTTAGAATATTTCACTAGCATAATCCTCACATGTCATAAAATACACAGTTCACGTACATAAAAAGTACTATGCAAAAATGTTCTAGCGCGTAACTGATTTAAACAAAAACCGTTTTTAGCAAAACGTGCCGCGAATGGTTTAAAAACGTTGGCCTGCTATCAAAGCAAAAGCTTTATAAAAGCACTGACGTAGTACAGCGATGCAGAATAAATTGTGGAAAACGTTTACAACCTCAATATTTTTATGTCATTAAAATAATATTTTATGTCATTAAGATGAGAAACAAGTATACGGTATTAAAAAACGTAATGAGCTATGAAAAATACCGAGAAATCCAAAAGAAAACGGGAAAAACGGATCAAACAAGCTCTTACCACTAATTAGAAAGCACAGATCTAGATGATTTCTTTTGATGAGACAGAAGACGACTTATTTTGCAAATGTTCAGGAGATGCCTACATATATTCGGCAATGGACATCATACCATTGATCTTTACGAGTAGGTCAATAATTTTATTTTGGTTATAAGCATAAGACTCCGTTAAACAGCATTCCCGTTATAATAGACCAGGTTTTGAAAGACTCAAGAAAGCGTAATCGACGTATTTAAACACAAAAGTGGTGAATGGTCTTAAAAGTAGTCATCGTCGAGTTAACTTCAAAAGAGAATTAAAAACTGTCCAAACTTTAGACGATCAAACTTAGGACAACATGAGACGTCCCTAAAAACCTACACTTTCTAGCGACTTCAAATATGAAAGGTTCTAATTGTGTATAAACTAAAGACGAATTAAAAGAAAATGATTTTCAAATTTAAAATGCTCGGAACTGATATCAGTCTATCATATCGAAGAATAAAAAACATCTGTTACACATTTTATACTGATTGAAAATACAAGAACGGCAGCTCAAACCCGCCTACAACTATAGTAACATTATGTTAAAGTCAAAATGCTTTTTTTTAATATTTCGAATTTACCAGACTGGAATGTAATTATACCTGTTCTCTGTTTCATAACATATATCTAAGATACTTATGTATCCCAGTAGTATATTATGTTTCATTTTATTTGCGGTACCGCTAACATCAGTCCACTTGCACGATGCCCCTGCGCGCAACTGTGAGATTTCCAAGAAAAACGTCAACTCGTTTACTTGCCTTCCGTTCAACTTCTTAGATGAACTGTAAATGTAAGGCCAAATTACTATTGTTAGTAATGTTTTTTAATGAATCCTTATCCTCTGTATATACGCTGAAGCAGTTTTTACAGTTAAACTGCTGTTATTAAACTAGCATTTCTTCCATAAGCTTAATGGTGCACAGTGGTAAACAACAAACCAAATAATGCGTACTGAGTAATTTTTTATTGAACTATGATATCATTTTACTTACTAAATAAACTTCTAAAGAATTTCTCCACAAGACACGATAGGTGAATTTAATCTCTTATCTCATTTAATCTACAAGTTGGTAACTTTGAAGTCTGCAAACTATTTCCCGAGGACGGAATGTTGTCACAGAGCGCGTGCGGTTGCTAAAGTAAACATACACATGAACATTTATGATTAAAAGATGGCCCGAGCTATTTAGACAGTCAAGTTTACCGTTAATAGTTGTTATATACGTATAATTTCTAAGCATGAAATGTAATTATATGTTATTGATAAATGAAAACCATCTGCCCTTTAATGCTACATAATATGTTTAGAGGAGTAAACACAACAAGGGAGGAAGAAAAGACAGTTTTACAAGATTTAGCTTTCATAAAAAATAAATTTATAGGCTTAGAACTCAACTCTGACAAATGCGGAATTTTTATTTGTGACATGACAGATAGACTCTCGACTGTACAAAAATTCAATTCATTGGCACCTAATATAAAAGTTTTAGTAAAAACGTCTCTCCGCCTTCTTGAATCCCCGGTCTCGGTCTTGGAAGATGGTTTTAAATCTTTCATAGAAGACAAAATTGAAAATTTTGGTGATTTTTCGGATTCTTTACTTAAAATTAATGTCCATTTGGCTTTTACTATACTCCGTTATTGTCTTTTCGTACCTAAATTTACTTCATGCGCTTAGATCATCGTTACTTTGGAAACATTTAACACTTTTAGGAAAAATTTACAAAATTATTCAAAACACTCATAGCAAAATTTTAAATGTGGCTTGGAACGACCGAGCCTGGCTCCAAGCATCGTTACCGGTTCGTTTGGGTGGTCTTGGCATTTGCAATATTTCAGATGTTAGCCTTCCAGCATTTTTGTCTTCGTTCCGTGGAGAACACAGAAGATTTAACCAGGAAAATTCTAACAAACACACTGGTTAATTCTGAAGTGTCCTGCAAGACCGATGCCATAAATGGCAGATAGCTTGCCCCAATATCCCTATTTTACCTGCTAATCCATTCTCTCAGAGGCAATGGGACACGCCGTTATGCACTTTAAGAAGGATTTTTTTAATTAACACCACATCCAATGTTGTAGAGTGCGCTCGTTTGTTGGCTGTGGGAGAAAGGGAATCAGCCCTATGGATTCAGGCACTTCCATCGTTCAACATAGGCACCTTGTTGGACGATAACACATTCTGTCTTGCTTCTTGCCTTCGTTTAGGAGCTCTTTGTTTTTCTCCGTATCTTTGTCACTGTGGAGAAGCTGCCGACAGTCTCGGACATCATGGCCATCTTGTAGCAGAAGCGGCCGTATATCTCGACATGCCAATCTTAACGACATACTCTGTCGTGCTCTTGTTGCCGCCGGCGTACCAGCCGTACGTGAACCCAATGGTCTGGTACGAGACGATGGGAAAAGACCAGATGATAGGTCGTTACTGCCATGGAAGATGGGTAGGCGTTTGGTGTGGGACGCAACCTGCGTTGACACTCTCGCGCCATCACATCTTCCAAGTACAGCTGCTTGTGCTGGCGTTGCTGCTGGATCAGCAGAAAGCCTCAAACGGTGTAAATACAATAATTTCAGCGGTAACTATGTTTTTGAGCCGTTTGGGGTCGAAACGCTAGGGTCATGGGGTGGAGTGGGTGAGGAGTGCTCGTTCCATTTACAAGGAACTAGCTAAGCGACTGATCGACACTTTTCGTGACCAGAAGGCAAACTTTTTTCTTGCACAGAGAATAAGCATTGCCAATGCTGCCATCCTTCTGGGAACACTGTCAGTAGGTGACGATGCGGAGGAATTTTATGACGCATGCATGTAAATAGTCCGTATAAATATTTTTTTAATTACTGTAGATAAAAGTATTAGATAGTAGATTAAATTAAAACACAACAATACAATTTACTTTTATCTTCCGATAACAGTTACTGTGACATTTAATAAAAAAGTTGCTATGAAAGTGAAGAGTTCTAAGCAAAATAAATTAGAAGAAGAAAGAAAATGATTTTATTTAATAGAAACGCAGTATACAACCAAACACATTAATTTTAATAAAAAAAACACTATTTTACATAAAATTTCAACAAATTTAATATTCCACTAGCAGTTCCCGCACGACTTCACTCGCGTGTACATATTTATATATTTTGCGCGGAACCCTAATTCTTTTTCCAAATAAAAGTAGCCTAAGTTACTCCTTATAACACCAGCTCGACAGAGAAAAAGTCTAAAAACTGATTTTCAGGCATATAGTGCAAATAATTGTATGAGCTTAAAAAAACTATTATTTTGACATTACAAACAGACACTTCAATTTTATTTATTTGTATTGATGATAAACCGCTTACCGCGCTCTTTCTAAAAATACTGAAAAAAGAATCTCGTAGGTTTATTCCCTTTCACAAAAACATGTTAAAGAATACAAAGAGAATTTCCCTAAAATCTTGTACAAAGATTAGGAATCTATTAGAACAACAAATAAAGAGTTGCAATAAAGCTCTTACAAAGTTTTCTCGTCTTGAGTTGTTTGTCATCGCTCCAAAGTTCACAGGTTTACGGAGGTTTATCGATGCCTAAAACTTCGCCAAATTTGGATAGTTCAAAAGTTACGGGTGAAAAGTTCATTATAAGTTGACGCCGCTCACAAATATTAACAAGTTTCGAGTACTTTTCAACAATCCTTAACGCAGATGGTATTCATTTTTTAAGGTAAGCCAGTAGAACTGCCTGCGTCCTGCAAGCCTAATTTCATTTCAAGACAATGTAGGCACGATTTGCCCTACGTTCTAAATTAATAATTAGAGTACGGCAGATGTCGAGGTGGTGTTAATGCTTGCATGCATTTACCGTGTGTAATAATAAGTTTATTTTGTAATAAATATGTATACAAAACTGTAGATAATAAAGAGTTTTTTTAAACATGTTTACTGTACATTTTTCTTTTTTTTTTTTTTAAAGACAACTCCCTCATTGAGAATTACTCCTATGTCGCGGGGGACTTTACAAACATACAAACAATGGACACAAAGCACACTCAGACTCGGGTGGGAAAACCCACGACCTATGGCATAGCAGTCAGAGTCACTAAGCACTAGGCCAACAGGCCAGTCTTTACTTTAATGAGAATCCCCCCCAAAAAAGGCAGATTTATGGTTTTTACTATAAACATTCGTGAATTTTATAGCATTGTAAGCGACGCGATAAGTTGATATAAAGTTGTTACTATAAGGTATTTCAATTCATTATGGACCGTTTCGGGCATGGCAGGGTAGGTGAGAGGATGAAGTTATTTTACATATTATTTACTTAAGTGTTCGTCTCCTTATGTAAATAAAATTATTAAATTCAACTTTCGGTCAAATAATAAACTATTTTCAGCTTTATTTAAATAAATATTTATCTTATTATGTAATTAAGGCTGTTTTCGTTACTAACTAATATAGTGAACTAGCAACCCACCCCGGCTTCGCACGGGTACAAATTATACACCAAAACCTTCCGCATGAATCACCCTGTCTATTAGTGAAAACCGCATGAAAATCTGTTCAGTCATTTTTAGTTTATCGCGAACAGACAGACAGACAGATGCGGCGGGGGACTTCGTTTTATAATATGTAGTGATAATATTCACTAGTTATTACCAGTATTAGTTGTCATTATTTAACTTCATTGGCTAGGTTTACGTTATTATTATTTAAGTATTCTTGTAATGTATAGTAGGCTTTATTAATTAATATCTATTCTATTGTCTATAGGAAGTTAGTGTCCCTTTCCTCATTTTTAACCCCTGACGCAGAAAGAGGGGTGTTACAAGTTTGACGTGTCTGTGTGCCTGTCTGTGGCATCGTAGCTCTCAAACTGATAAACCGATTTGAGTGCAGTTTTCTTTGTTTGAAAGGTGACTTGATCGAGAGTGTTCTTAGATATAATTCAAGAAAATCTGTTCAGCCGTTCGAAAATCATCAGCTCTTTTGTAATTATTGAAGGGATTTTCGAGTCGGGGTATTTTAATTTGGTTTTCGCCGATAGATAGAGCGATTCAAGAGGAAGGTTTAAACGTATTGTTTTATATTGTTTTAATTTGTAAAATCATATGACGATAATTGTTCACCACATTAGTATTTACATTACACCCGTGCGAAGCCGAGGCGGGTCGCTAGTGTTGTATATTTTTGTTGACATAACAAACGAACATTGCAAGACACGTCTTGTGGTGAGTTTGACTCGTCGACTTGGAAAACGGAACTCACTACAAAAACAAAACCTCAGTTTATTGCAAACTTACTAAGCCTTCCTAAATCCGTCTTCTGGAACCATACCATACCGTCAAGATAGCGCTAAGTTGTGAAGATATTTCGCGAACAACTTTAGTTAACATTTCAATAATCATCTTTTATAGGGTAAAATAAGAAACGAAAGTTTGTACAAGAAATGTGTGTTGGCGATTAAAAACTAGTTATTAGTTATAACATAAAAAGAGTTGGTACATTTATATTTTTAAATACGTTATTAACACTGATTCAACATTTAGAATTGTGTATTTAATTAGGTAATCTTTTAAAACAACCAGACAAAGTCCAAATTCACTAATAAGTATGGCTGTGTGTCTACTCACAAATTGACGAAAACATACTGGACTAGTTTTTATTAACTTTTTCTTGCTTGTCTTGACATTTTACGCGTGAGTGGCAGATCATCCATAAATAAAATTCTAGATTGCTGTAAAACAAATATCTCAAAAATAGAAGGCAGTACTCAAGCTCTTATCGGAGCCTAATAAGAGTCTTTCCACATGCATTAGAGCGACCACTCATGACGCTTTCAGGCGGTATATAATTATGTACTGAAGTACACTTCGAAGTGGTCTTCGGTGATTTTGCATGCAGTACGCCTTTTGTTGTTCATAATAGTAATTTAATAATTATTAATATTATGTATTCGCAAATTGCAAGCTGCGTTAGTGGGTATAGAAAGTTCAGATTTCGAATAACCGAACTCCGAAGGAGCTTAGTACTTGATAGTATTACTACAAATTATTTTTTCTACGGGGTTTTGTGGAGGTAAGCAGGGAATCCCGCTGTGCACTTCTTATATTTGAAGATGTTACAATAAATAATTTTATTCCGAGTTTTTTTAACTTTCACGCATTACACATTGTGATTGCAATAACATTGATAAGTTCATCCTCGTTAAGACTAGTCCGTGTATTGATGAACAGTATAGAAGTAGACTAGGTACTGTTGAAATTGTTGCCGAACGGTGGAAAACCAGTCGGATGTAAATCCGACTGGTTTTAGTTTTAGATAGTAATATTTGCACTTGCAATTATTGTGTTCCTTATGGTGAATAAGTTCGCCAGGAACTCATAGTGCACTGTGTGTGATAGCCCTGGTGTGGATAGCATCCGATTACTATCCGGGCCTGGTGAAAAATAAATTTAGTCATGTAAAAAACAAATCTAGCAAAACCAAGTGCAGGCAGATGCCATAAAAAAAAATCCGGTATCACTAATGTCTAGGCGTGACCACGAACATATCCAATAGATCGAAATGTTGTGAACTTAAACCTAGAATTTGGAAATGTCCATTTTTGAATACGTGGGGTACACTGAAAGTTTTGCGTAACTCATTAATAAAACAATTTACATGTAAATATTTACTAATTTTCGAAGTATTATCCATTACATTTTAAACACTTTTCATTCGGTCAAACCATTTTTGAAAACATGACGACCATTAGTCTAAGGGCATGTTTTTCACGTGCTGGTTGAAAGCTATCACTGCCTCTTCCGGCCCCGTAAATGTCATACCTCTCATCAAATCTTTAAGTTTTGGGAAAATAAAATAATCGCATGGTGCCAGGTTTTTTTTGGCTCATACCAATCCCCAAATGTCCTCGAATGTCCTCATAGGTGATTCGCCGGTTTTCTTCAATTAGTTGCCTGACAGTAGTCACATTTTCCTCAGTGATCGCAGTTGAGAGCCGACCTTCACGAATTTCATCATGGAGAGAAAAACGGCCACGATCAAATTCTGCGTATCAACGCCTTACGGTGCTCAAATGAGGTGCTACCCTCCCAAAAGCATTTTGAAGACGAGCAATGCAGTCTTGTGGAGTCAGTGAACTTTTAAAATCATAAAAAATCACCGCCGTAAAATCTTTTGGCGTTAATTCCATTTTTGCTACGGACGACAACTTCACTTGTGATAAAAAACAATTGACACGCGATTTCCCACCATTTTTTTTAAATCAATGATTGAGTTTCTTATGTTTAAAAAACAATTATGACAATTATGCGCATGAAGGGTTCTGCACCATCGTACAAACACGTTTCTAGTAGGGGAGCCCCCTTTAATTATTTTATTTATTTTTATTATTTGTTGTTATAGTGGTAACAGAAATACATCTGTGAAAATTTCAACTGTCTAGCTATAACGGTTCATGACATACAGCCTGGTGACAGACAGACAGACGGACAGTGGAGTCTTAGTAATAGGGTCCCGTTTTTACCCTTTGAGTACGGAACCCTAAAAATATAACATTCAAAATTCAAACATTTATGAGCGGCCAGCATCGCAGAACTTTCAGTATGTATAAGCAACCTAGAATACTCACATTCTAAGTTTACCAGGTTGAAGCTGGATTTTGTCAGTATAGTGGCTGCAACGATATACCTCTGTCAAATTTTCTGCCGTTCCTGCAGTCGTAAGAGTCAGAGACTTTTCTTTTACCTTTGCCTTCTGTCACCATTTAAACATAAAAACCCCATGAATTTCCACCATCACGCTGACACGCTGAACAGGTCATTGTTTCATCAAAAACAAATGTGGTATTTTTCTAATATAAATGTATATATAGATACATATGTATTTTAAAAAATGTCACGTTACACGGTAGCAGAGTCTTTCTTGCAAAACTGAAGTCTCTAACATAAAAACTGATGCCACCAACGATAGCAGTAGGTACTGAGTGATATATAATACTGACCAATCGAAAAAATATATATCCACCAAGTTGTCCAAGATTTTTTAATTTCTTACGCGACATTGAATTTTTCCCTCATTATTCTATGGATTCGAAGTTTCCCATAACACGGGACTTAAATGTTCTATTTAAGTCCCGTGTTATGGGAAAATTATTTTTCGCCCGTAGATGTTTAAGTGACACTGAAGATTTTGAAAATATTTAGAAAAATACTTATTTTTAATTATTTTTTCTGAAATTTCTCATATTGGTACACAATTATAGTATTAAATATCGCCAATTACAAATAAATTACCTATATTATTTTTTTATTTTGGTCTGTTCAAACGTTATTTAATAATAATAACTTTATTGTTTTGTTCTCTCACACAGACTGATACATAGGTAGTACTTAAAATATATATATTAATTAGTACAATGGCAAATTATCTATGTGAGAGACTGGTATCTGTACTAGGATACCTGTATGACAGATTACCAGTTTCTCCAGACTCTGGACAATTAGGTTCAGGTAAGTAGCAATTTATTACTATGCATTAGATGAGTTGCGAGGATGTGCATTAGTGTATATGTGCGTGTGTGTGTGTGTGTGTGTGTGTGTGTGTGTGTGTTTGTGTGTGTGTGTGTGTATGTGTGTGTTTTCTGGTACAAACGTATATACTGTTGTCTAGGGACCTACATTGAGTAAATTTTCGGTTTCCTCATAATTGAGTAGTACTTAATTAAGCCATACTGTGAAATTTTGTTTACATTTAAATTTTGTTAGAGGGTATTGGTTACCTCCTTTACAATATCAAAGAGTTAATGCCTTATTGATTCATCTATCTATTTAGTTTGACTTTGCACGATGACTTTGAACAATGATCAGTGTTGTTTATCTGATGGTGATTGTAACGTTTGCTCATAATCTAGATAGTGGCAAGTCTTCGAGTCGTCGAACTTGACAATACTATTGATAAAGTGAAGTCATTACTGTAATCTTGTTTTATCATCTTAATGACGTTCTAAAAATATTGCCACCCATACATTACAGATTCCCTTTTAATTCTGATAGAAATACAGACTAAATTATAACTTAGAGAGCAACCTTACTTTATCTTCGTCATCATTTCGACTATTGACTTGTAATTAAAATTCATGGATACAGGTGAATGTAGAAATAGTAATCAAGGTATTTTTTAAGTTATAATACTCTTTCAAATCTCCAAATTATCTCCACTTAATTAACCCTATTTTAGGGTAAAATAACAGGTGGGAACCCTAAGATACGACTATACATAGAAAAATTCCAAACAATGCCGTTCGTACAAGTACAAACAAGTATATCGTACAAGTATCGCCTAGTGACGTCATAGCTTTGATTAAAATGTTGTATGTATATATATTAACACATACGACGAGCGTATAAGTGTAGATAATATGTGCCGTATTGTTGCCATAACGTCTTATGGTTGAAGCTATTTTGGGTATATTTGTTTAATAATTATTATTCGTCGTAGGTGCCGTGTAAACAGTTAGTGTTTTACTACCATTGCTAACAATGTTTAAGTTCAAAATCTTTAGAATAACGTATTTGTTAAGGATGCATTTTTTTATTTATATTTCAAACGTAATACAAAACGTTGACAAATTTGTCAACTTCGTCAAGATTAAAATCTTTAGATGTCTGGTTACATCATTTATTTCATATCATCATTATAGTCAGCGTTAGTTAAAAATAAAACTGTGTGGTGTCGTGGGACACCAGATAGGAACGAAGTTCCTTTTTATAAAAATATTAATTTCAAGTTGTATTCGAGGTATAACGAAAATAATTATTCGGGTATACATTTTTTTTATGATTTATTATCGATAAAAATAAAAAAAACTACTTTACAAAATTATCTTAACACCTTTATTTTATTTACAATGATTTATAAAAATAAATAATAATAATAATAACAGTCATCACGTAGACTATACATTAGACACTGTGTAGCCATCATACATAGACTATATCGCTGGTTTGCGAGAATAACGACATAAATAAAAATTATTGATTTTAGAGAATGGCAATATTTTGTGATTTCCGCTAGAGTATTTTGTTCTAAATATATAATGAACTTGTCGCTTTCTAACGAACGTCAGCACGAAATCGGCGTTGCATCTCTGTTCACCATAAAATATCAAAGATTTATGATCGTTTGGCATACTTAGTTCAATTCGACTGAATTTTGAGTTATGTCAATATTCTCGCAAACCAGCGATATATAAAATCTTACGTTACGGACGTTTTTTGCCGGCTAGGGTACCTCTCCGCAACGCCCCATAAGGAACTTCGTTCCAAAAAGTATATACATATTAGTCGACTATTCTAATATTTTCAATGATTATTATGGTATAAAAAGGTAAAATGTTATGTGTTTATACTAACAAATGTACGTGCTCAATCAGTAACTTCCTCATTACTTTTTCATTGTTTAACGAATTCTATAACACTGTAGTCATGTTTATAGGTCACCGTTCTTAGAAATTCTGGTTGGCAGGTAAAACTGAATTTTCACTCCTATAGAAGTTTACAGCGACGAGCGTTTGATTATATGATTTTTCCTCGTGCAAGTTTTTATAAATTTCCTCGATTAACACTAGATGGCGCTTCTTTTATTATTTGAATGTTCGGTGCGTCGAGAACATTGAAAGATAGAGAAAGAAGTTTTAAGTTGCAGGCGATACAAAGAGATATCACAAGACACAAACAAACTATAAATATCACATTATGTGCGTAATTCAACGATGACTACGTTTACATATAATTAAACTGGCAATTTTATTGACGACAATGAAATCTATCTCGACAATGATTTTTAACTTTTCAATACTATATGCTAATGAGATGACTGTAATAAAAAATACTAATATCCGTAAACGAACCCTAATTTATGAACAAATTAATGTACAATTGTTTAAAGCCGACTGTAATTCGCTGAAATATTACCATTGAAAAAATTCAGTTAGGAACTATTGTCCGTACCCTTAGTATTAACTTATTTTCTTTAAATTTGATTTGACCTTGCAAACTGCATAATCTATTCAATTAATTACACCGCCAGCGAAGCAAAAAGCCTACTTTTTTAAATTACACATATCTGAACTTTTAATATGTTTATATTTACTATGATAACCCTTTATTCGCTGTTACTCCGCAAGATATCTTTCATAGCGGGTATCGAATAACTTATTAAGTGATTTTTTGTGCGACAAAATATACAAAACAAACCTTATAACTATCGGTATTATTACTGATTCTAATTATACCCCAAAGCCACGAAACTTTACTAAAAGTAATATTATGTTTCATAATCATCATCATCACTTAGGCTTTTAAAATAATTTCTTTCAATCGTCGAATTTCTCGAAATCCTTTCTTCCTCCTTCTTGCGTAGTAATTTTTTTCTACCATCCAATATTTAAAGGTAACAAGGTAAGATAACCTTCAAATATACATATAATTACAGTGACTCCGTAAATGCTTGCTTTTAAATGAAAAGATCAAAATTAACTCTGATTGCAGTAAGTTCAGACTATGACCGTGAAGATTTCTTAAATCTTAAAAATTCATTCGTAATTCGAACAAAAACCATATACTGATATGTGTAAAGTTGTGGTAAAATAAAATAATAACTATACTGTAGGTATAGATTTGCCGTAACGGTACACTCATAAATAATAACCGATGATTTATTATATGCACTTACATTAAAACGTTATCTATAACCACAAGAGTGATATTTATGTAACTTTATAAATACCTCTTTTACAACTGTAATAATTATAATATAGATGTTGCTCTCCTACATATTAGGTTATTACTCTGTATAATTTTTAAGTGAAAACTTCTTAGGCACGTTGTGCACTTTTGCTATGGGAAAAAGGACTGAACTCGCGTGGCCGTCACGCAATAGAGGGCGCTAATCTAAACATTGAGTTCTGTCAGCTCCTTATTAATTAATCTTTAAAAATATAATTAGTTCAATAAAGTACTTATTGTGTGAGCAATTCATATGGTAAAATAAACAAAAACAATTGTAATCAAGGTGAAAATAGCGAAAACCTTTATTCAAAAGATGGGTTCGTGTCACCGACATGCTAATATCGTGGACGCGACACGTCGTTTTAATTTTTCACTTGTGGCGGCAGTCCCATGACTGCCTACTTTCTTTTGTTGTATTATCTTCAACAGCAATTAAAAATTACTCTCTTCTTCCTATATAATGTATAACAATTATGCGTCTGGAAACAACTTTGTTTGTCTATTTAGTACTTATCCAATTATAGTTTAAATCTTTACTCTTCAAATTCTATTGACGATAAACGAAATTTCGAAACTTTTGTCTTTTAATAGTTTTCTTAAGCCGTTAAAATAGTGAGTCTCGACTAGGAAACTCTTAACTTAGCAGAAGTCCTGCAACTTTCATTGTTATCTGTTGGTTACATCAATAGAAAATTATATCTGCTTGTTGAAAACCCAAAAAATTACGAAATTAAACCAGTCGGTAAGCGACAGTATACTCCATAGTTTTCATGAATCTTTTTAAATATCAAGCAAAAGTTGTTCCATATAACAGTTATTGATTAATATCATCTTTATAAATTACCTCTTCGACCATAGACTGGTATAGTCTATGGTCGAAGAGGTAATATTATACTCGTAGGTTTTTTCTATGTTTACATTCACTGAATCTATATATATATAAAAGTAAATCCCTATTTCCCTTGGTCACGCCATAACTTGATAACGACTTAACCGATTTCATTCATGTTTTTTTAAATGTTTTCTAATACTTTGTAGAAAGTTCTTACGGAACAAAAAATTTACTAATTTGGTGGATTTCACTAAAACTTCCACGCAAACGAAGTCGCGGACAACAGCTAGTATAAAATATATGAAACTTCCCAAAACGTATGACAACATTATAACTTAATACTATTTGAAACAATGTAGAGATGCATTCTTCTTGCATTGACTCTGTTACAGGATCACTCCCTCAACTGCGCTTAAATTCAAGAACTTTGTATTTACCGTTATTAGAAATTATTAGAACCAGAAGTTTTACATATTTGTCTTGAAGAAATCTTGAAGAAATTAACAACAAACTCGTGGAACTTAAAATACATTATTTTATTCGGACAAAGACCTCAATCCAATTAACAATGTATTGTCCTAAATCAGCTTCTAGATTGCATCAAAATCTGAGTGACCAAGTGTCGTTGTAAAAAATATTTATTGTTAGTTCCCATCCATCCAAGACTTACCTAGAAGATATTATTCTAAGCGATAAGACACCTATTACAACTACAAGTTAGTATATTGCGACTTGAAATCAGAAAATTGACGTAACAAAACAGTAGAATTCTAAACGCATTTTCTATATATTAATACGTGAAGCGAAAACTTTCGATCCCTTTTTACGAAAATTGGGCGGACGGAGTAGTATGAAATTTCGCACACTTATAGTTTCTACAGAGAAGAAGTGACGAATGCTAAAATTTTTGAACAATATTTGCTACAAAGTTAAAAAAAAATGCAAAAACGGGTACATACAGCTATGAGTGTCCAGTATATATTTTGACGTGTCATGGTACAAAAGTCTATACAATGACAGGCCAAGTAATATTGGCCAATGAAATAAACCATGGTCGAAATTCGACCACCACGGGATCTCTAGTTTAATTAAATTGTACAATTAATATTTATTGTCAGTTTTGCTAAAAGACATGTTATAAAGTCATGTCTTTTGTAATGGTAAATTGTAATGTGAAATATTGGAGTTGAACGAATATATACCAGGCGCGGATCTAAAGCAATCTTGTGACCTAAACTTTTATATATCTATATTTATTCCATATCCTGGAGATAGCTAACAAACATACGTAAAATAATTAATTAATTAATTACTTATTTTTTAATTATTTTTCAATTTGGACTGTCTTGGAATATACCTATCAAGGGAATGGTTTAGGTAAATTTTTATTTAAAGTAGATATATTTACTTTTGGGACTTTTTTTTTTGGTGAGCTACAAATCTTGTCCGAATCACCACCCCATCCGAGTTTGCCATCTGGATCCGCCCCTGACCTATACTTGTAACCACGGCGATTTTAGTAGTATCATTGCTTTTTGGCTGAATTGTACAGATCTGAAATACTATATAATAATAATGCCCACAGTTGCAATGATGCCAATCATTCAATAAAATATTTTGGCCAATAGTTTTAAAACTCCAATAGAACGTAACAGTATTGTGTAAAAACGAGCAAACTAAATATGGTATTCGCACAAAGAAACACTACAAAAACAGTGATTCAGTAGCACAAGCATCATTATTCGAGTCAATCCACGTCAAATGTTGTGAAAAATTCGAATATTTTTGATGGCCAACGTTAAAGTCCGCTATTTTATAACACCCCGATGTTTACACGAGACCTTTCATTGAATCGAAACATAAAATTCACCGCAATAAAAGGTCCATACAATTTCATTTGAAAAAACTAAAAGGCGTAAAATGTTTTAAACTTCCATGTGAAAACTTGTTTTATGTTTGGGGCTGAATATAAAAACAGTTTTACACATAAGCAAGGTATTATTCAATTCTCTAGAGAAAACTCTTCCTGATAAGGTACCAAGCACAGAAATCCAAATGAGGTAAGATTTCTGTGGTACCAAGTAAAGTATTGTACAAAATCGAATTGTGTATAGGCGGTGTAGGTACGGAAGGAAAAACCGTCGTCGGGGTCGTCTCGGTCCCGTGTCGGCCGTCGCTGCGCGTCGTGACCGCCCTGTCACTACCAGCTCTAGATTATATCGCGAAATCCAATTTCGTGGTTTTGTTATCGCTCTCACAGGAAATTTACTGCATTATTTTCTTCTAATGAAATTTAAGTTTTTTTTGTAATATATCCTCATTTTATTGCCTAAATTCCATGGGACACTTCAGTCAAACTAAATTACGTTTGAATTCCGGTTTAATTTAGCAACAAAAACACTAGTACGACTTAAAATTAGAGCTCATTCCCTATTACAAAGCAATAATATAGTGACTTTGCTACCTGCCATCGGTAAATTAGTCATGCAAGCTTACCTGCTAAAGAAATAAAAATAGAACATTCAAGACTTCAGGTTTCACTAAGTAGATTTATTATTGGATAAAGTTGTACGAGTTAGTAATATTATTTGAGAAATGGATGTTATGTCAACGACGGTGTGCTACCCGGGCTTTGGGGCAAGATAAATGAGCCTACGTAATGCAACGTACCATACCCACATCGTACAAGTTTTATTAAAAATAACAGGAAATACTTAAAATCGAATGCTTACTTTAAGGAATTAACATACCATGGCAGTTACAAGAATTGTTGGTTCATTTCACTTCAATTTAGGAATAAAAATGTGGTTTACAGAAATAATTTCTTATGTAACAGCTTTTATCTTTCCAGAAAGAATAGGCTTATGCACAATGAAACCGTCCAATGTCAGTCCAGAGGATTTTAGATTAACTCGCGCACAGATAAAATATGAGTCTTTACAAGGACGCATATCGGACATGTCCTTTCATTGAGGAAAGGACATGTCTGATATGCCTCTGTAATTAATTTAAAAGTGGAGGTTTAGTTTGAAGGCTTCTCCATACATGGTCAAATAATTACAATAGTTTTTTAAAGCAACTGATTCAAACTCATTTGTGTTACTAACGATTAGCCTTTATTATTAATTTATTATTCTGTATAAAGAGCATTTGTACCTTAACTTCAATACATGTTTTAAATAAACAGTCTATTTTCCTCTTAATGTTTTTTTGGGCTCGCAGCCATTTCTTTGTAGAATAGAATAGAATAGAATAAACTTTATTGTAAACCACTAAATATTGCTTAAAGTAAGTTTACAAAATTGATATGTACAAAGGGCGGCCTTATCGCTAAAAGCAATTTCTTTCAGGCAACCTTGTATCACTGATAGTATTAAATATCTGTATCATTTTAAAGATGAACTCAACAATTATACAATAAAAAAAAAAAAAAAAAATGTACAAATCAATCAATCAATCAAGGTTTTAACATAAAATAAAACGAAATTAACTGTGAAAAAAAATTAACAAATACATACTCCTACTGAAAATAAGTATGTAGAATACGTTAGTGAAACAATAATGAAAATTGGGTCATTACTTTTTAAGATAATCGCGGACAAACATGCATACGGATCGAATACAGAACCTTCTTTTTTGAAGTCGGTTAAACACATATAAAAAATGCTTAAAATTCCAACGTTCTGCATGAAGACATTCACCAAATAGCGAGTTCTGCGCGTTACCCAATATCTTGCAAAAATATTGTATATATATAAATTGATTGAATAGGCTATCCAGGATCTACCAATTTAAACCCTATAGAAAATGAGGACTGGAAATTTTATATACTCTGTCTCCATTTATATTTATTAAGGACGGTTTTTCATTGTATTGAGAGCTCAATTGATTTACAATTCGGACAAAAGACAAAACCGAGAATCCACTTTTTTGAATTTACTTATACGAAATCCTCTTTTAGGAAATTATATTTAGATCACCAGCGTAGTAAAAAGAAAGTTTCGACGTCAGGATTGTTTAAAAGAAATAAAAATGAACTTTTAAACAGCCTAAACAATAACATAACAAAGTTTCACAAAATAATTTCAAAGAACAATAAATATCGGTTCTTTGACGGCGAACATACAGCGAAAAAATTAATAGGAAACTTTTTTTTTAATCGATTAAAAAGAAAAATACTTTAATATTGAACAAAGACGTTTTATGGAACACTGCATTATTTAACCCATACCCCTTCGCCCTAGGCTTACAAAACGTCATTCTGCGGATTAAAATGAGTTACTTTGTTGCTTCTACCTGCATATTATCACAGTCGGCGTCCTTACAATATGCTGTACCACGTTTACTCAACCAACCATCGGGGATTTGTTCCGGAATTAAGCTTAATAATCTCGCAAAAACTGAATACGGCTCTTCTACTTATTAACAATGCTAATGAAAGATAAACACACTATCATTGTACTTTATATTTAGAACGTGATATTGTAGTAGCAGGTAAATGAATAACTTTTACCTTATTTAAATGTTATTTTATAAATAGGTTGACGTCAGTTCTCAATGTAGTCGTTATAACAACCCACTGTCTATTCTGTCAGACATCGTTTGGTTACTAGGTATCTCACGACTTCGCTAAAATAAGGATAGAATGGAATGGAATGGCCGCTTGAGAGTATTTGAGTTCATCGAGTATGCATCGCAATCATCTTTATTCTCGATTTTTATTCGAAGAACTCTAGAAGTAATTTTCTAGTACAGGGAATTTAAATTTAAATACGTAGTGTGTTCAATAGTAGAAATAATAATGTAAAATGATTATACTACTTCGCCTGCAAAAGAAATAGGTACAGGGTTCGCCTGATTTTACGTTTAACACTTTTAGCAGTACCAGTAAACACACGTAACATCTGATCTTTAACCCTTAACCTCCCCTGAAGGAGCTCCGGTGATCCTACCCAATAACCTCTACGCAAGTAGATAGTGTTAATTGTTTTCTGTACAGTAGAGGTACTTCCCCACTTCGGTAGATCTTTTGAGCAGAAAATCCGGTAGGCATAGGAGAATAACGGGGCTTCCCCAAAATAAATATAATTTTAATTATGATTGTAAGTCGAAACATAGTATTATCAATTTACTAGCAACCCGCCCCGGCTTCGCACGGGTGGCAGAGACATCTTCAACAATCATATTTCAACCAATTTATACAAAACCTTAACAAATTATATACCTAAATCTTCCTCATGAATTACTCTAGCTGTTGGTGAAAACCTCATCAAAATCCGTTCAGTAGTTTTTGAGTTTATCGCGAACAGACAGACAGACAGGCATCGATGGACTTTGTTTTATAATATGTAGTGATAATATGTGATATGGAGTATTTACATATTTTAATTCATTTATTAACCTTCATTACATCTTTCTATTTCTGTATCGCCCCATGGTTGTCTGGTAGAGATTAACAATTTCATTTAGTCAGCCTATATGTATACCTTGTAGAGGAATTTTTATTTTTATAAAATTATATTAATAAAAACAAATTTATAGGTAGCATGACAATAGGCAGGTGTTCGTCGCAATTTAGTTTGAACGTGTTTGTTATCTTACTCATGTTCGATTAAGTTCGACCTAGCTTCTAAACTGTATGACGCATCGTCGATGCATAGAATTAACGCGCAGTAGCAACAACGGTTTTGCTCATCAGCTGATAGGAATGCGAAGAGCCATGTTGTGAGCCATATGGCCTACATCACACAAGTAACAATGTCTCTCATAGAATATACTTAATTAAATACTAGTAAGCATAGTTATAAACAAATGTAATAAACAAATACGTTCATGTCGTTATATTATCATTAAGTTTATTACTTAAACGATGTCTTATCTGTCAAAGGTTAATAAATAAATATGGGTGTGTAAAAATTTTTTAGTTTTAAAAGTTGATAGGTTATTAGCATGTATTTACAGATCTATTATAAAATGTGACTAAAATACAAAAAAAAAGTTAAATCACGAAAAAGTTGTTGGGTTGGGACATAGTTCTGATGGAAACATTTTAAATTCACTTAATGTGACGTGTTACGTGTTTCTCAGATAGTCTGAGTATACTTGGCGTCCGTTCGTTTACCAAGTCAAGGGATATTTCTTCAATGCGGAGTTGTTTTTTGTGTTGTTAAAATAATATAGCATACAATGTAGTTGCATCAAACATGAAGTCAAATACCTCGTTGATTGAAAAATAATGCATCAATGAAGTTGCCAGTAATGCATGTTTAATAAAGACTTGAACACTAACATCAAATACTAGGAATCCCCGGAACATCGATATCGATCAATATCGTGGATAATGATATCAGGAAATTACATACATAGGTATATGTTTAGGGCCAATGATACTTGCATCACACAGATAACTCATTTTGTGGAATCTTATCATAAATAACTACACGCAAAACATTTCCCATTCATATCTTTAACGACAAAATTTCACAATTCGATGTTTCCGACATGTTTTTAATTTGTTTTTATTGTACCTAATTAAGTGTTAAAAGAACACTATTGTGTTGACCATTTTCAATTGTTTTCACCCTTAATTTATAACGGTTTTAACACCCAAATAACCAACCCAAATAACGTACAATTGAAATAGGATACTCAAAATCAGTATGGAGTCTGGATATTGTTGTATCAGGACTATTGATTCGAAAATAAACTTGGGTACTTAATAGGTACCTATTATATATTTTGTCGACAACCTTAAAATGTCAAAAATCATCAAAATGGAAAAAGGAAAAATACTCAGAACCAATAATATGAAATAGTATCTAGTAATATAAAACAGGTGTAAGGGGTTGAAAGGTGGGGACGAAAAGTTGTATGGAAGTATCGTCATTTTTAGAGCTAGAAGCTTGAATCTTTTTTCTTTGGTTGTTGATTCGATATAAACACACTATTCCACGCGGACGAAGTCGCGGGCACAGCTAGTTATTTATAAAGAAAGACAAATAATGTTACAAACGGCGGTTTTATCGCTAGTTTCGATTTCTTACGGACAACCTTTAGATGGATAGATGCAATGGATTTGTGTATAGGGCAATTAATAGGTGTAAGAATTTAGCTAAGTAGCAACTTATATGAAAATACGAGAAAAGGAAACAAACAGTAATTATTGAATCTTCCTCTTTACTTTTAATACTAACAACTATTTTACTAACTTTATATATATTATATAGTATATACCTTATAAATAAAATTTAACTATTTAAAACAAACCTAAATGTATAG
Organism: Euplagia quadripunctaria; assembly: GCA_963859945.1. Lineage (NCBI taxonomy): Eukaryota > Metazoa > Arthropoda > Insecta > Lepidoptera > Erebidae > Euplagia > Euplagia quadripunctaria. The sequence goes on along the minus strand of OY982570.1, from coordinate 11,718,429 downwards.
ACATTCAAAACACTTGTAGTACGTTACCACTACAACTTACTATACGTAAATACGTATATACGTATATACTATACATATACTGTGCTTTTAGGCTTGTGTGTGGAATTTCACAATTCATCAACATTTGTTAATAAGTAGGCACATACACTTCAACAATAATTGGGTAGGTTATAGATAACTGAACAATATAATTTTCGTGCAAATGAATTTTCGGTATGCGGTATGAATATGCGTTAAGACTTAAGTGCCTACTACTTCCACCAAAAGTGATTGTGGTTCGAAATATGTACTACTAGCGACCCGCCCCGGCTTCGAACGGGTGCAATGATGATACTAAATATACTACAGAATGTCTTTATATACAACGTTCACAGCTTTTTTGTCATTAGACAATACAAACATGTTTTCTTCAGAGGTTACTCTTGATAGAGCGACATATAACCCTCTGGCCGGTACCGCCGGAACCGCTGTCCATGGCCATTTTGATCTATATTAAATGCACAATGTATTTAAGGTACTTAATTGGATAAGGATTAATGCTGTATTGCTTAAAATCGCTTCGTAAATAAGCCATTATTTCTCGTAAAAAGTAAAGGATAAAAAATGGTTATTATGGGTTATCCCTAAGAGATAGACATATACCATCACGAACTTTTTTGTAGACCTTTTTAAGGTGTACAATACTGTGGTACATTATTTTGATCTATCTTGTAGGGTTCAGCCAGCGTTTGCAATGTAAACGCAAAAAAAAAGTGTTTATTTACGACATCACATTAGAAACCTCTAAAGTTATCAGTGTTTCTCTACTATATTATGCATGTATTATACATATAAACCTTCCTCTTGAATCACTCTATCTATTAAAGAAAACCGCATCAAATTCCGTTGCGTAGTTTTAAAAATCTAAGCATACATAGGGACAGACGGACAGCAGGAAGCGACTTTGTTTTATACTATGTAGTGATACATATAAAGACCTTCTTACCTCTACTCGTATTGTCGTTATCTAGATAGAAGCCCTAATAGATTAACATGTTACATATATGTATATACACTCAACCAGTCCTACCTTCAGCAGTGTAGGACAAATAAATATGGCCAGCAATTGGCGGCTCACTCAGAAGGGCTCTACTCTACGTGACGTGTAATAAATCCATGTCTCTGTCTCTGTCAAAGAATGGCATTCAGTCTATTCAGACAATAAGTATTACAATGATAGTTTTGATAACAATATATTTTAATATGTATTTTATGTCTTTAAAGTGTGGAATAACATTGCACTGCGGTTGTTTGATTAACTAAAGTTATGGGGAAAATAATACTACCTACTGCTTCTCCCCGAACAGTGAAGTCGGTTTATTTGACTATAGGTTGGGAAACAAACACACCCGCTTACTTGATAGTAAGCGGGGACCGGTGTCTATAAATACTTCACTCACAACACTAGGAGGTGTGGTAATGAAAATACAAGTCATGTGTGGTATCACTTGTGAGATGTCAACCTTATTAACACCCATAAGTATCTATTGAAAGGTGGTTGACCGTATCTACAGTTGCAAAATCAAACTGTAGACTATAATTATTATAGGTTCAAATCTATATAAAAATACATAGTCTTTTAATAATGTAGCATACTATACTGTATAGTAGTAGGATCACGAATCTTGAACGAAAATGTAATTTTCTGTTTTTTTTTTATTTTCATCTAACGATTAGGGAACAATACCTTAAAAAACAATAGGGTATTTTGTATTTCTATATATTAATACATGAAGGGAATTCTTTGTACACTCTTTTAAGCAAATGTCACGGAAGGAGGAATGTTAAATTAAGAAGAAGTGCGGAATGTTAAATTTTAATCAATATCCTACTAATATTATAATCGTGAAAGTTTATGATGTACTAGCAGCGCCCCGTGGTTTCACCCGCGCAAGTCCCGCTCCCGTGGGAATATCGGGATAAAAAGTAGCCGTTGCGTTAATCCAGGTCTCCAGCTATCTACATACCAAGTTTCATCGCAATCGGTTCAGTGGTTTTTGCGTGAAAAAGTAACAAACATCCATCCATCCATCCATCCATCCATCCAAACTTTCACATTTATAATATTAGTGAGATGAATGTATGGATGTTTGTTACTTTTTCACGCAAAAACTAATGAACCGTTTACGATGAAACTTGGTGTGTAGATAGCTGGAGACCTGGTTTAATACATAGGCTATATTTTGTCCCGATATTCCCACGGCACCGAGACTTACGCGGGTGAAACCACGGGGCGCAGCTAGTGTGCAAATTTAGAAATTATGCGAAAACGGCTACAAAAAGGTAAAGGGGTCCAGTATATATGTTGAACTATCATGGTACGGAAAGTCATACAATGACAGTTCAAGTCATAGATACTAGTTATCGATACAAAACAAAACATTTAAAGTTAATGACTTATGGTTGAAATTCGACCACCAGGTGCTCTAGTATGTGCATAAATTGACACATTAAAAAAATTACTTAATTAATAATTGTAACAAAAATGACATATGCGTTCGAGATTCGTTTCGTATACTATACTCAGGGCTGCTAGTTTGTATAATTGGAAACAAAATTCCTATAATTCCGTTATCTTATGTATCCTGTTCGTATAGTAGATTGCATTGTATAATTGGATAGAATGTGATTACTGATGTTATAGCCTAATAAATACCTACGTCATACACATAGGTAGAGATACTTAAATACGTTAAATCCATAGACGTTAAAGTTAAAACACCTTTTATAAAATAAAAACCCCAAAGAGTGCGTACTATAGTTGTACATGTACAACACTGATTTTGTATAATAAATAGTACGTGATTTTGAATAAGTTCACAGACTTGGCGGTATAAAATAATTTGTCCTTACTGACAGCCCTAACTATACTATGCTGTTCGAACTTTTGTAAATCATGCAATTGTGGTTATAATACGGGTACATAGGAAACGGCTATGGGCCGTAATGAAGTCGTTTTGTCACAATATGTGGTGTAAAATATTAATATTTCTATTTTTATTCCATGAAATGATTACAATATTGTGAAATAATAATATTGTATTATAAAGAGATGCCATTTTTGTGGATGTATTTGTGTCTGTAAGTAGGTATATATGTATGCAATATACATATTACATATGTAATACATTGTATGTAGGCTTTTAATTGTTATAATATGATTTTAATTTTTTGTAACAGGCTTTTTTAGCTTCACTTGTAACTAATTTATCTAACTATAAAGACAAATCTTAAAAGTCAATACTAACGTACTTATGAAATAAAACTTTGTATGTTTATGTAGTTTGAATGACCATACTATAGTTTACCATCTTGTAGCTGATCTGATAATGATGGAGCCAGAAAGTGGATAGTGGATCTCTTTAGTGGTTACTAGTAAACCCCTCATGTTTGAGTTTGGGCTCATATGATTCGTTTTGACAAGTCCAACAGATTAGGCTTGGGAACAGTGGCGTAACTATATTATCTGAGGCCCGTTGCTAATTCATTAATACATTTTGTAATTAGTGCCTCCTGTGTTCAGGACCTTTGGTGAACGGGCCCCCCTCGAGCCGGGGACCCGTGGCATTTTGCCCGCTCTGCCACCCTATTATTACACCTCTGCTTAGGAACGATGATTCGATGATAAAGCCAGGAGCTGGATGGTAGAACCCTTTTTTCCTTCTTAATTCGAGTTAAACTATAATAATTAAATATACAACAGCCACACACGTCTCTGCATCACCCAAAGGTTGACTGGAAGAAAATGCCTACTAATATTTGCAAAAAGGAAAATCACTACAAAGTCCCCCGCCGCGTCTGTCTGTCTGTGCGCGATAAACTGAAAAACTACTGAATAGATTTTCTTGCGGTTTTCAGTAATAGACAGAGTGATCCATGAGGAAGGTTTAGGTGTATAATTTGTTAAAATTTTGTGTAAATTGATTGAAATATGTTGATGATTGTTGAAGATGTCTTTGCTACCCGTACGAAGCCGGAGCGGGTTGCTAGTAATTAAATAAATAAATATTTTTTTAATTAACCTCCTCAGGGATTTGGTAAATATACAGTTAACGTATAACTACACAAAGTCGAACTCAGAACTTCTAATGTGTACGCCCCTACATGAATGCCCTATCATTTCTGTTTCTGGAACTCCGTCATAATAAAGTTCGTAAGCAATAATTCCACCCTAAATTACCTATTTATAATGTATTTTCTAATTCAAATCAAAATGTATCACCAGTAGAGGCAGGACATTTAAATTTGTAATCCTCTTTATTTCCATAACGTATAGGTATTAAAAAAATGTAAGATTTATTACACCTCACAAAGTAAGTGTACCTATTAATACTACTGGTTTCGGAATCACTGTTTAAAAGGTGGTTCTATGTGAAGAATCCTTTCACTATTAATGCAATGGAGAGGCAATATCTGCGTGTATTGTAAAAGAATAAAAAGGGAAATAAAGTAACTTGTATGGCGGGTTGGTTGCAAGATGCAGAAATCTGTGCGGGGCGTGGGCGTGGGTGAACCGGTCTAGACACGATGAACTTTAAGGATCCGACAAAACAAAAATAAAAGTTTCGCTATACCGCGACACCGACCTGGGGACGCTGGGCTTAATGTCTGATTTTAGTCGCGGCCTGATTTACTACATTTTACTGAACTATAAAAATGTAGCCAGCCGGCCTATTAAAATATTTTTCATCGTATCTTCAACACAGAAGTGGAACGTTCAGGTATCGGCAGCTCGCTAAAAAATAAAACTGAATTGAAGACATAGAGGACAGTCGGTGCCTATTTAGTACCTATCTGTTGAATGCTGTTGCGTGTTACAAGAGTGTGCTAAACAAAGGACCCAGACCCAGTTTATCTTTGACTATATAAATGCGCACGCCAGCCAGTACACTGTCACGTTTGATTTGAATTGAGTTTATGCTCCTATCACCTGTGAACTGTGTTGATAATAAGAGTGGTTATTAATTTATGGGGATTCAGGGAGTACTTAACAGGAAAACTACCTAAATCGGATGTAGGTGTACCTCATTATGTATTTAAACGGGAATTAACGCGATCACGAAAAGGTATTACATACCTCTGAATTGCCTGACGTTTCGACCGGGTTGCACTGGCCATGGTCACAGGCTGACTGGCTCAGCGGTGCACGGCACGCTCTCCGTCGTCGAGATCGTGAGGTAGAAGGTTTTTCATCCACCCGCACATTTTCGATATTTTTGATATTTTGGTTTCGCCATGTACCGTCACATACTATACGAACAGTGTCCCTATTCTCTAAATTTAAATACCTACATAATTATATCATGGAACGCAAATGTTTATAAGTTAGTATAGGTGTACCTCAAACTATGAAATATTAGGTAACCATTGCGTTGCAGCCTTAGATTAAAAATAGGTAATATAATCTAAGGTTGCAGCATTCTAGAAAATTAAAAAAGAATAAAATCTGAAAGGAAAATTACATCATTTTAGTGTTTTTTTTTTGTAGTTTTATTGGTTCTAGTTTCAGTAACCTTTTCATATTGATAAAATATAAAATATATGCCAAGTTTAGTGTTTCATTTCAATTGTTTTTTTTTAACTAAATTAAGTACTTAAATATGTAAATAAGGCTTGCTTGATGCTTACGATGCTTTGCGTTGTAAAAAACTACAGCGGTTATGTTTGACGATAATAATTTCAGGTACCTAGGGAATGTAATTTAAAGAGAGAGAAAAGCTTATTTAAAGGCACAATGAACTTTGTCGGAACTTATTTTGAACTCCTGAGAGAAAACTCTAATTTACCTCGAGTGGACACAATTGGAAGAAAACACGAGAGAGGACGTCGCGGCGGATTAGATTAGTGCCGATAAGATTAGTGGCGTCGCAAGCGCGCCGCGCTGCAGCCACTGTCTGCCATATGAACCAGCTAATTGCAAACTCCTCCCGCTGCGTTTTAACACATGATTACTACAATTAGATAAAGGCTCGACATGACTTATAACTTCCTCACGAACCTTCTAAAGATTCATATGGTTCTAAAACATTTTCACCGAGTTTAGAACGGATATCGTTATGTTAATGGCAGATTTCTAGCCCTTGCTTTACTTATAATGGCATTGTGGCGTTTCGCAGCCTGGACTCGGGCGGGGCTGCACCCTAATGCAATGATTCATATTATTCGGTTTGCGGGCGAGTTGAACGTCTTCCATTATTGTCATTCATCGGAGGAAGTGGGCGGTGAGGGGCGGCGCGGGTGTCGGAGGTAGCCCCCCGCTCAGTTCTCAGTCGCTCGCCGACACTCTCGCCGTTAGCACGCGAGAGCCGCGATGCACGTTGCCTAGACTTGACGCATTCAGTCGCGGTCCGCGTGTGTGTGCCCTCTCCGTGATCCGATACCGGAGCTCGTTTAAACCGCGTACAGTGTAGCCGCAGCCAGTGCACCCCTTCGGATCTTACTACGGTCCGAGCAGAGCGAACAATCGGAGTATCAGCACGCGACATCCGACGGCTCAGCTGACCGGCGCGCCTACTGCCTGCGAGCGCACGGTGAGTGCGATCGATCAGTGCATGCACGCGCTCCACATCATTTTGTGTCTATTTCGAGTCGCTCGCGAAACAGCTCCCGAGATTATATGCATGTACACATGTCGCACATCCGATCATCAGCTGCCAAAGGTTGATGATTTTGCTGTGGAATGACGTATTTATGTCATATGTCGTCGCACTGGTGCAGTGAGCATGTTGATAAACAGTGTCCGTTTACTGCGAAAATGGGCCAGCGAATGAAGGTGCTTCCTTCGTCGACGGAAAATTGTTTTAAATTATAAGTCGATTCTGCTATCTTCTGAACGGTGATATCGTTTAGGACCTCGAGTGTAATACGTATTATGATGTGGTGTTTGATGCATAAGTGAGCCGACGTCCTCTTGGCAGTTTACCCTCACAGTCCGTTCATCAGCCAGCTGACTTCCCGTCGAATCGCACTCTTGCGCGAAATGCACGTCTAGCGCAACGCGCCGCCCCCCGACGCCGCTACTAATAATCTCATCGCAACGTGTCAAACATTTTGGAACATTTTGCTAATAAAAATATTTATTGATCGCAAATAGCTAACATGGTACACGGCAAGCAACGGTACCTAATTAGATTTGCGCCATGCCTCCCTTCATAACATATGATTGCGTATGACAAGGCCTATCTATTATATAGGTATTTTATATAACTTAGAGACCATGCCATGATAATAATATTATTAGCATAACCGAAACATTCATCAAAGTAAAGAAAAAGCATAGGAGAAATTATTTAATACGCTGTACAGGTGCTTCGTAGGTATGTTAAAGCAACAAAACTTGTTATCTCTTATCAATCTGCTCTTGCGAAGGTCACGCTGATATACTGATTCCAGTAGTTAGGTATCACTTAGACTTACATTATGAATACATAATGAAAATGAGAACGACATTAAATTGAGACAAACACGAGCTTTTTTTATAATTTACTCATTTTTATTAAAATTTTAGTCAACAATTGAAATTGCATAAAAAATTAAAGTTTAAAAAAACTGTACTGACTGACTACACTCAAAAATAGCTAAGTTAGTTCATTAAAAAAATTAATTTTAACTTAAGTCTAATCATTTTTGGATATAAATAATGTAGGTACTTGAAAAAAATACTTGCACATACTCTAATCGGCCATAACTATTTCAATATACATATTTACCACATAAACTCGAAATTACACCTCTACTTTTAAACACTTTTAATATAATAACGATTTTACAGGTTATTAAGTCAGATTAGTATCTACCCTTTATAATTTAAGTACATTATATGTAGGTATATCAATATATGCAACTAGATAAGTCCTAAGAATATTATGCCAATGAAGCAGCATTTTAACCAAACTGACATTTCAAAATGAAGCAACTTTAATGCATTTGTTAACTAAATAGGTTTTAGAAGGGGCTATAGTGATCCCATCAACAATCGTTTATTCGCAATGTAAATAAAAATCTGCTGGAAGCATCGAGGGCTAGTATAATAACCCAGTGTCTGGAAGCAAATAACATGGGAGCTTAAAAAAACATAAGATTCCTTTTATAGTCACCTACCTACATCGTATTTTTTTTTGTAACGAAAGTAGAAAATGAGTTCTAGGCTCAACTTTCATGAAGTGTAAAATTTAAGCTCAAAAGTTAAATTTTAAATAACTATAAATTTATTGCCAATTACAACAATTAAAACAATTTAAAAGTAAGTTTAGACACGTAAAATTTAAAAAATTGTCAATTGTTGGTTTAAAGATCGCACCTATTGTAAAGTACCTACTAAACGTAAAATAAAACAGATTTCCTCATCTTATTAGAGGTACAAAATACATAATAGTACAAAGTTCATTAGTATATAGTGCTTGTTGATTGTAATTTCATTAGTAAAATTAGTCAGGTTTCTGGCATAGTAGATAATCGTAAGTAACGAATAGCATTAATGTGTTATGTAGTTATGTGTTTCACTAAAGGCTCAAAGACTCAATCTGTACATGATAAGTATAATGTCGTTTATCAATCCATTTTCAAAATTGGCGGGTGTATCGCATTTTGATTGCTTAGTGGCCAGTGCTAAGTAATCAAAACTAATATATAAAAATCCATGTTTCTTTGTATTTTCAAATTTTACATACACGTCGCGTAGCCAGGGATACACAGAAGAATATAACATTACATCAAGAAAAAAAATACTGTTCGATAACTGGCAATACGATATAAAAACTAACAGATAAATGAAGCAAAGCATGTCTTCGCGTAATGCGTTTCAGAAAACAATAAATATTTAATGTCCATTCCACCCTTTAATATTATTTTATGTACCTAGCAATTTGCGATAACGAAACACAGATAGCGTACGTGACTATTCTCATTTCTATAAAAAAAGATAACAGTTTAAAACTTATAGGTAAAATCATCGACTAATGGGTCAGTCCATTGTCAACAGGTTATTCAACATCGAAGAATGCGTTCGGCGCATTAAGGGCAAATAGACTCTCGTATCTTCAGTACAAAAGAGTATTGACACAGGCAGATAAGCATATCTGAGTGTACACTAATGTAGGTATCTGTGCGGCTGGTGTACACTCATTGTTCCGTTATCGTGTACGGTTAGCGCATTATGTGGCCGATAAGCAAATAAATGGCCGTACTCTACTGTAAAGACGTCACTACTCGTCTGTCCTCAAAGTGTCAATACCACACAATCACTACACAATTATTTTTTTGTCATCTAAAGGATATCCGTGACGCAGTGCGACAATCACTTGCATTTATGCCACCATTTTAGATGGCAAGTGCAGTGTCGCGTCGTGTAATTATTGCAGTACCTAATATTCCACAGTTTCAAGATATTAAAGAAAAATACTAGCCGTGTTTCCAAAGCCAACGTGTTCATTTATTGTTGCGCCAACTTTTTACAGTTGTTTTAATAAAATCTATGCAAAAACTTATCTAGCCTTTTAACTGATTGAGCTCTGCACATGGATCTAACACGTGTTATGATAACATAATATTCTGTGACACAGCTCTAACCAGACCCTAACTAAGCTACGGCTTCTTACATTATTATATAGAAATACCAATGAACATAGACATATCCATGCATATAAACATTTCCACTAAGTGAGAATCGAACCCGCGACAGTTGCCGAATGCTCAACCGCCGCACAAAGTAGGTCGTCAGCATTTAGTTGATCATGATCTTTGTGAGCTGCATTTTTTCCGTCTCATAATTTCTATGTGAATTATTTACCTTTTGCAGATTTGATCCAGTCTCAAAAGGCCTTATGTAATATATGTGTATATAAGGGTCTATGGATCCTCACAAAATCTTTCAGAAAAAGTATTTATTTGGAAATTTTTAAATATACCATTCAGGGAAAAAATAAATAGAATAAAACATAGGTAACTCGTACTGAAGCAACATTTTCCAAGAGACTAAGAAATTATGTACCTACAAAAAGTTGGACGGGCTCTGAGTTTGGAACGATATTCGGTAAACGTCTCGGCTTTGACTACGAATTTTATGTAGGTAGTATATGTATATGTGTACTTGCTGTGTACAGAGTTTCATTAATATCGAGCGGACAGAATAGTGTGACAGCGACGGTTCAATAGCTTGTGTAGTTCGGACAGCAATTTTCATAGCTTTAGCAATTTCATTGGCAGCGAATGCGAGCGTGGCTTGTCGGCGACGCCGACGTAAGGGCGTGAGGCACGTCGCGTTCGTTCACTTCGCACAGGCTATATTTAGTGGGAGCGGAGTGCGGTGTGCCGGCGGCGGCTGCGGTGCCCGCACGCCGGCTGCACGCGGAATGCAGTCCGCCGAGCGCCTGACCTACCACAACACAGCACTGTCACAGATTCGTGGCACGCAGAGCCTCTTGCCTCGCATCAGGATGCCTATGCCCGATCTACCCGTGTCACACGCCACGACTTGCGGAGTCTGCCGACGTACCGTTGTTAAGATTCACGCTCGTTCACGCCATTTACGACCACACTCGTAAAAGTACGTTATATGTACTTGACACCAATTAGATTTCTCCGAAACCGGTGGGTGCAGCTTGTGTTTTCTGGAATGTAGTTAAACCTTACCGTTGTCTTTCTTTTATGATTGATTTTACCCTATACACATGTTACGTCTGCTACGAGGGTCTACGTATGTTATAGGCTTATGTTTCCGCGACTTTAAAAAGTGACGTCATGGTTTTCTTTACGTACTGTGACGCGTGCCAGTTACTAATACAATAGTCTTATACAAATAATATTTATGTAAAATAACAAGTAACATTACAAAGGTTTCTGTCGAACTTGTAAAAGGTCAGTCGACGGGTATGTATTCTGTAATACGTACTTGGTATTTATTCCGAAGTTGGAAGATGATTACCATAATAATTTCTGTCATGTCATGTCGTTCAGCAAATACTGTAATGTAGACGACGGAGGAGAGGCACAGCCCTGAATAAACGCTGAGTGCTATGTCGTTGGTCTGAATGTGGGGGTGCGTCGGCCGCGGTGGCGCCGGCTAGGTCAGACGCCGCTATTAGATCCGCAGATTGATCGCAGCTCCGTCGCGTTTCTTGTATAGACGTCTTATTTTATTTGGTAGTAGAGCATGACGCATCTATTATATTTTTTGGTATACGGCTAGGGTATATATACCTACCTAAGGCTTCCTACCGTGTGGCAATTAGCGTCCAATCCATTTTGTTATTCTTCTCTTCGGAACATCCGCAAAACCTCATCGAGGCCATTACACAACCCTGGCCTGCATCATGTATCAACCAAGGTTTCATTGTGATAAAGGATTCTACGTTGTACCTGCGGTCTGGCTACCGGTAATCATTATCGTAAAAACTTTAAAATTTGCTGTGTACATATTAAACAAACACTGTTAATGTATGTTTCGCAAATAACCTTTTCAAGCAATGATATTTAAAGATATATAATATAATTGTTTTTAAGTAACTGTTTAAACAACCAAGTGTAATTAAAATAATATACTGATTACACGTAATTCATTTGTGTAAAAAGTACTAGGTACTGATAATAATAAATTACAAGTACTAAATAATTAACAACACTAATCTGGTAGTAATTTTTTAGCGTAGGAACACCGACGTGTCAATATCGAACAATATTTAAAGTAACAAATAAAACGTAAAAAATAATTGTTTTTGCTAATGCAAAATATTTGATGCAATTTGTGATAAAATCAGAAGTGCTTTAGTAGGAATACAGATAACCATTTTATATTAGTTCATAAGTTGCACACATTATTAAAGTTAAATCTGTAACAAGAGTTTTATGAAAGTCACTTTGAATATATTTTTTAAATACAAAGACCCCTTTACGAAACATATCTATCAACTATTTCCTACTTATTTTCTAGTCATAAAACTATTTTGCCACTACAGTAACATAAGCCAGAAATAAATTCAGACAATTACATCTGTTTTTTTTTTTTTGCTTTGAACACATCTTTGAACATTCTGCATGAAATATGCAAGCAACGGCAAAATTTTGTCTCTTGGGCATAGCCTTACGGAGAACTTCTTGCCGACATAACAGCTTTAATTTTAAATTTTATAGATTGTCTATACTACCCAAATGACTTAAATCATACTCCTGGCAGGCTTTTGCAATGTTAAGACCATTTTCCATTATAAAGAGAATAAATGGTTCGAATGTCTTTCGCTTGTAACATGAATATTTTTATAATGCTCGCGCATTTTCACGAATTTATGGGCACTAAAATGTAGTTATAATGCACGTACTGTAACTTAACTTAGTTCTAAAAATTCTAAATCTAGACGAATATAATTGGCAAAAATGAGAATGGATTACAAAATTCGTACAAATTACATGAAATACAAAGTACTATGAAAAGTACAGTTCTAAGGCCAACAATTTCGTTAGATAAACACTGGCTTTCTCGAGTTATACAAATATATAAGGGTGAAGTATAATTATTTATTTTGTAAGTTTATTACGCCGACGTTTTCTTTTATTTCAAGATTAAAGTTAAAGGATTATATTGTAGAAAGTTATAAAAAGGTTGTTCTAAATTATTTCGGTCCTAAGATATGAAATAAAATAAAATTGATGAACACAATTTCAAATGTCGCTATCAAAAATTAGCCTACGACGATGTCTGGTGTTTCGGCAAAAAGCTTTTATTTAAAAGGACAATATAAGAATAGTTTAGAAGGCAAGAAATAAGGGATTCGTGCTCTTTTGGCATGTTGAGCAATAAATCATTCCGCAAAAGAAAAACTTTCTAAAAACACTCGCGTTACAAATTATGTTGAGTTAAAAAGTTTTACTTGAGATCAACGCAGAGTACCATGGCCTTGATTATATTTCTTTTGTTTGGGAGCATATGATCAACATTTGTATGTAAGTGCGCCATGTGCGTGCAATATTGCAATTATTGATTCACGAGTGTACGTGGGATACGTCGGATCATTATCTGAACATAAACTTTCGTTTTTCATTTCATTGTATGTATAGCGTGCCTCGTAACAATGGACAGGGATGCCGCAGGAATGGTTCTTAGTAAAATGCGAAGCCTCTAGGCCACACACTAAGTGTGTCGGGATATTGTAATCGTAATGTATTCAAAGGAGATAGACAAAAACGATTAGGTGTTCGATAAAAAAAATTGTATGCATTCTTTTCTTGAAACTCGTCAAACAATATTTAGTAAAGTAAATATTTTTTTTTCACTAAGTCATATTCAATTCAATCAAAGAAGAAAAATTAGAACGTAGAAGAACATAAAGCATTGTGCTTTTATTTCAAATTCACATTTTTTACTACGTAAAAATATCTATATATAAAAGTCAATGTTTGTTTGTTTGTTCTCTATGTGTTCCAAAACCATTGATCAGATTGTGATGAAACTTTGTTAGGGTGTTCTGGGGACGACCGTGAGGGTTCGTGGCCCAAAAAATCTATTTGAAAAAAATGGCATTGCAACGCATGCCGGGTGCAGCTAGTATAATATAAAAATATATGTAGATGGTTTTCAAGACGGGGTGATTAACTTGAAAAATTGCACACGTATTAAGGATCGATGACAATATAAGACTAAAATATAAGAAAATAAATTATAAAATATACAATCATAAAACTTATTAGATTGTTTTAAATTATAATGAACCAGTGGACTTTATATGGCTATAGAACAAATTCTTATATGTATTTAAAAATATTTTCTACTTTCTAGATCTGTTCAATACCATTAAAGCGTGTTTTTTTTTAGTTTTTTACTCCACAATTTATTATATTAAGTAGTTTTAAATTTATTATACTTTGCATAAATATATGATGATTTTATTTTATTACCATGACAGCCGACGTAATCTCTGTTGCACACGGCCTCTCCTAGATAATATCACAAAGAGAAGTCTTCCCCACATACTTATACTTTAGATTTTAGATTAAAGTAAGTATTTACAAATAAGGGATCTAACTGTCTGGATTTTTTTTGTCCATTTTGTTCTATCGTAGAACTTATAGTAGAACTAGATGGACTAACCCCTAATACTAGGGCACACTGAAAGTTCTGCGCTCCTGGCCACTCATAAATGTTTGAATTTCGAATGTTATATTTTTTTGAACATAAGAATTTCAACCATTGAAAAAAAAAATTTGCGGGAAATCACATGTCAATTGTTTTTTATCAGAAGTTTAAGTTCGTCGTTCGTAGGAAAAATGGAATTAACGCGAAAAGATTTTAGGGCGATGATTTTTTATGATTTTAAAAGTTCACCGACTGCTCAAGGCTGCACTGCTCGTCTTCAAAATACTTTTGGGAGGAAAGCACCTCATATTTTGAGCACCGTAAGGCGTTGGTACGCAGAATTTGATCGTGGCCGTGTTTCTCTCCATGATGAAATTCGTGAAGGTCGACCCTCAACTGCGATCACTGTGGACAATGTGGCTACTGTCAAGCAACTAGTTGATGAAAAAACCGGCGTTTCTCCTATGAGGAGATTCGAGGATATTTGGGGATTGGTATGAGCCAAATTCAAAAAATCTTACATCAACATTTAAAAGTTAGAAAACTTTGTTGCCGCTTGATTACTCATGAACTCACCCCAGAACAAAAATGGACTGGTGTTGATTATTGTAAAAAAATGTTGTTAAAGTACGATCACGGACGTTCAAATGCTGTGTATGACATTGTGACGGGAGTTGAAACATGAATATATTGTTACATGCCGGAAAGAAAGCAGTAGTTTTCTGTATGGGTGTTCGAAGTTGACAGCAAACCAACAAAATTGAGGCAGGCGAGAAACGTAGGCAAAAAAATTATTGCGTTTTTTTTCTCTTGTCTTGTCTGCACGATCCCACTTGAAGAACAAAAGACAATCAATGCTGAGTGGTACACCACAATTTGTTTGCCCAGTGTCTTTGAAAAAGTTAGGAAAAACGACTAAGAAGTCGCATCCTATTGCACCATGACAATGCTTAGTCGCACACCGCGAACAAGGCAGTCATTTTTGGCTTTATTTTTTATGGCATAGGGGGCAAACGAGCAGATGGGTCACCTGATGGGAAATGACTACCGCCGCCCTTGGGCACTTGTAACTCGAGAGTCACAAGTGTGTTGCCGCCCTTTAAGGTAGGTGTAGGAGAAGAGAAGGGGGGGGGGGGGAGGACGGGAATAGGGGAGAGGGAAGGATTAAGGCCTTCGGTAACCTCACTCACGTGGCGAAATGCAATGAAGCATTGCTTCACTGCCGGTTTTCTGTGAGGCCGTGGTATCAAGCGGAGTCGAGCCGGCCCATACGTGCCGAAGCATGGCTCTTCTGAAAAGGTAGAGCTAGTGACCTATCCCGCACATAGTCCAGACCTGGCACCATGCGATTTCTTTATTTTCCCAAAAATTAAAGATTTGATGGGAGGTATGACATTTACGGGGCTAGAAGAGGCCGTGATAGATTTCAACCAGCACGTGAAAAACATGCCCTTAGACCAATGGTCGTCATATTTTCAAAAATGGTTTAACTGAATGAAAAAGTGTTCAAAATGTAATGGAGAATACATACATGTAAATTGTTTTATTAATGAGTTACGCAAAACTTTCAGTGTACCCCACGTACTACCAAAATAATTCAAAGCAACAGATCTCCAACCTTAATTTAATACTAATACGACCTACTAATTTCGTTTTCAAAGTAAATTATTGTCATCATAATGTGCAAGTTCTTCGGCCCGCAGTTGTTATGTAATTTTAGAAATAATAGAAATACCTTATCTGTAGGATAGTGATCCCTCGTCACGGCGGGCGTGGATGTCACGCCGCCTCTTTGATAACGGTCTTGTAACACTGTCATGTGCGACAATACGACGCACAGATGTATTACCTAACTCAACTACAATGATAAGCAAACAATCGCCGCGAAACAACATTTTACGATATATTGTTAGATCACATTTTAACAAAAATTTTAACAGCACAATAATTTCTGAAATATGTAGATCAGTTTTCGGCAACATGCAGTTGCGAAAGTTTTTTCTACATTTACGCTACATATTCTGATGACTTAATGTGTCTTGGTCTATATATTTTAAAATATGTGTCTCGTATTCCCTTGATTAGTGACTGGTTTATAGTAGTCCACATACACACAAATTAGATGACTATTAAGTATCGTCCTCATGCATTCCAAGTGCGACACATACCTCTAATAAAATTGGCGTTTTATTACAGTTCATAAATCAAATCAAATAGGTGTTGGCCGAAGTAATTTTAAAAGTTTCCTGGGAAATATTTCTTTCAGAAAGTTTTGCAATTTGTCTAGAAATTATTTTAAGGTACACTTTTATTGAGCTACGTGCAATTTTGAAGTTATATTTTCTATGTTCACTATCGTTCATTTGTCCCGTAGCATAACTTGGCGCTTTAAATTTTTGTAGTCTTCCTTTTGCTTCTTGCCTAGTTTGTTTAGGTTGCACATAATTTCATATCAGTGAAATCATTTATGTTTATTTTTAAATTATAACAATTAAAATATTTATTTGAAAGGAGTGAACCATGAGTTTCCTTGGAACTCGCAACTAGATTTCTTATTTTTGGAACGAAGTTCCTTATGGGGCGTTGCGGAGGGGTACCCTAGCCGGCAAAAAACGTCCGTAACGTAATATTTTTATGTATAGTCTATGTATGATGGCTATACAGTGTCTAATGTATAGTCTACGTGATGACTGTTATTATTATTATTATTATATATTTTTATAAGTCATTGTAAATAAAATAAAGATGTTAAGATAATTTTGTAAAGTAGTTTTTTTGATTTTTATCGATAAAAAAATCACAAAAAAAAATGTATACCCGAATAATTATTTTCTTTATACCTCTAATAGAACTTGAAATTAATATTTTTATAATATTTATTATATATTTATATATTATATATTTATTAAATATATATTATATATATATTTAATTTTATTTTTATAATATTAAATTGGTGTCCCACGACACCACACAGTTTTTTTTTTCAACTTGATGATTTCATACACTATTGCACACACTTAATATGTTTTTACGAAATAAATAACATTTAACTTTGACTAAGCAATGAGAGTCGGGCAAAGTAATCAACAGGTTCTTTTGTTTGGAATGATTGCATATGTATAAAAGTGCCTGGTATAAAAACATAACCAGCGAAATGTGTCATATGCAAAATACTATTATATATTCTATATATTCGCGGATATACAAACGGGAGTATCAATAAAATAAATATTTTCTACAGTCCCCTAATTAGATGTTTCATAAAATAGAACCTTTCAATATCTTTCATTCGCTACGCTCTAATGACTCCAGCTATATACAAAATACGTTCATGTTACTTTGTCCTTTAAGACTTGGAATCTTTTCACCAAGGAGCAGGCGGACTTTGTCCTGGAAGGGGTAATAGCCCACTCCGCGTGCGGCGAAGACGCCGATAATTGGGCCCATTAGGCGTCGCCTGCAGGTGCCTTCCGAGACCCGACCAACTTATTTAGTAGCTTTTACACTAACGTCTAATGTGGACGTACTATAACTTTCTTTAACAATAATACTCGTTGTAATTACGAGCCTAAGTACGAACATGTAGAGAAGTAATACAATATGCCTAGTCAAAGCGTAAAACGCGAACTCAAGCGGGTACTTGAAATGCTCAAAAATCTTATCGTAGATTACCGTTTATCAGTACGGACGTGAAAACAAATTGTTGAAATTGTATTTTAATTACTCATTCCTTCTACTGATATGGATATGACATCATTGTTAGATGCATAAACATTGATTTGTGATCAAAATGTTTTACATACTTCACTTGAAATTCTGGCCTCAACCACGGCCGTTAATAATGCGTGAGTGTTAGGAGAGATTCAACCTTTGTTTGTACATAAAAATTAGTTTAGTACTAAGTCATATATACTTTTTTGTAATAGCGTTCTCGAAAACAGTATAGTTTCCGATTGCACGTAAATTAGTTACAAATATATTGAAATATAAGACGTGAATGGAGATGATATAGAAAACGTTAGAAAAGTGGTTGACAATATATCAGATATAATTAATAGCTAAGCGCCTACACAAGCTGGAGACTCAACGAAAGTTAGCCTTTCCGCTCCCTTTTAAGTTGCTAACGAGTGATAACTCTAAAGTCTATAATAACCGCTCCAATACTTGTTTCCAGAAGAAAAAATCCGTTCGCGTAACTACGACGCTTTAAGTTTTAAACAACCGAAATTTTCGCACGAACTTTCTCAGCCCTACGGGCTTCAATACGGGTCGCCGTGTTTTACCGAGTAGTCAATATTTCCTTCGGCAGACTTTCAGCCTCCAAAAATTTTGTGGTATTTATACATATACACATTCATCTTGCATCCGCTATGTTCACCTAACTTTAATCACGGCTTTCCGAACACGGTAGTGTTTTTATGTTCGCGATACAGTAAGATCTATGATATTTTTTTTTTTGCGACTATGGATTATAATTATCAATCAAACAGTTGCTGGTTTAAATCACTTTTTTATCACATGCATAGTTTCGATGAAGCAACCCTTACATCTAAAGTAAATGCTTGTAAAGCAAGAATACTAGTAATGTGTAACAATTATAATGCAGAGAGATGTATCTTTGGTCCTTTGACATAGTTGTCAATTATTTTTACGTGCGATCTTGAGGTCTTCGATGCTCTGGTCGGGACAATTGTTTTTGGGTTTTTCTGTACTGAAACAGCAACAGACTCGCCACTTATTTAGCGTTCCCAAATTTAAATACTATCCCTATACTAAGAATTTATTCTTGGATGTACATAAGGTCAACTTTGTCACGTTGACACGACAAAGTTGACCCTGGTTTGGTTGGTTGGCACTGTATAATTGTAGAACAGGCCAAATTATCTAAATAAGTAGTATTAGCGGATTTGTTTCCCGAGCGGTTTCTCTGTGCGAGTTCGATTTTATATAGACTTTGAATTGTAGCAGCTAACACGACTCCTGTATGAGCAAAAATCAAAAACACTTTTGGGGTGTCGGTGACTTGCAAAATTGTACTAGAAATAAAAACGTGTCTTTGGGACACCCCCAGGTTGGAACGAATTTCCTCTCCCTATATATAAATATATTTAATGGATTGAAGAAATTGTATCAAAATATGGTAAATATTGTAAAAACTCGAAATTAAAACTGCGCCATCCGTGAAAGTTACCTGAACTAATATATGGATAGTTAGTATCCAACCAACATCAAATTACATTAAGTAAAATAAAGCGTAAATGAAATAAATCAACTCGTGGTCAGCATTTTTCGTAACGTTAACACTTTTTTCTGTCTAGCCCCGATCCGCCGAGCGAAGTGTACCTATCGTGCGAAAACTTCGTTCCAAAAATACTTATTAATGTTTTTTATTTTCTTTTCAGGTACGTCACTGTTTTAGTTAGCGAGGATGCGGTATAGTAAGTCCTTTGATCTACTAACGACTTTACTACCCTGAGAGTGAGTTTGAAAGTTAAAACCCCGGACGACCGGCAAGGCATTGGTGATGACTCATACGAACAACATACAAACCTATACACCACACATTTAAAAACTAAAAATCACAACGCACTACATTTAAAAATTAAAATACGGGCTTTAAAACTTAAAATCATTTGAAAAAGAAATAATCTTATTAAACGGAGCGGATCTTTTTAATTATACTGACAGATCCAGCACCCCTTGCCAAACTTGACTGAGGGGATTTCATAGCGCTACTTAAGGATGCCAAAAATTGTATTGGTTTTGCTAAAATTATTTTGTAATTATTTAAGCTTGTTCAAAATTTCGTAAATAAACTACTGGGGTTAACCATCGAAACTACTCCGAATCAACGTGATTAGCAATCACTCGTACGCGATTGGAGCCAAGAAACAGTTGTTCCATCCAAACACCATTAAAGTTGATTGATTGAATTCGTTGAGAAGGAAATGCCAGTCTACAAGTGTGTGCCATGATTATTACATTCACATTCTCAGCGAAATGGGGACAATGGTCTGTCGATGTCTGCACCGAACAGGGGTTGAACGTTGAAACTTCAATTAAATCAGAGGGTTCATAACCTCTATCGGGGCATTCGAAAGCCGCCCGCATTATTCTGACAAGACAGCCAATCACGATCGGGCTTAGTGCGGCGATGTACATCATGAACGGATTTAGTGCCTTTCGTAATTTACACATTTATCAGAACATTCAGTTACTTAAAGTCGCTGAACAAAATAATCTAAACTTACGAAATTTGATATCGTAAAGTCCTCGTTCTTTCGATACAATTCACGTTAAATTTACTTTATTACACACGAGACAACTTATAATCGCAATACACACAACATTTGTGTATTTTGCCGTGATTTACATATATTAACTTCTACCAGTCCAAGAATCCAGAATCAATAATTTTAAGTATGTTTCTTCGTCTTCATCGTCTTTCCACTTTCGACTTTCTGGTATGGTAAGTTGGAAGGAAAACGCTTACTCCATTAAAAAATAAAAATCTTCTATTAGGCTAATTAGTCCTGATATGCTCGCCGCACGCCAAAGCCTATCGATTAATGAGCCAATGAGTGACAATAATAATTAATTAACATTATTATCACCCTAGTCAAATTAGGTGTACCTCGTTTGTGTAAAGTAGTAGTCTGTTCCTTGTAAGCAAATATTAATCGGTGTAGGTACAATAAAATTTATTTCTTTTCTAATCTAATGTGCATATAAACACAAACTTACGCTTTTCTTACATTAGGTAGGCAAACAGCCCTTTCATTCGGTTCTGTCCTCACATACCTCACGTGTTTCCTCTGCGTCATTAGACCTTTCATGTACGTTGGTAGCCGATTTTGGGAGTTTTTATTCCACTTCTCTGAGTCCTAGCATGATGTTATACATATATATGCCTATAATTAAGCTATACATAACTTTTGCAATAAATCCGCCATTGAACGCAAAAATATATGAAATAAGACTTATTGCCTGAAGTTATTCGCACAAACATTCAACACTTACAATTTTTTATTCGTTTGGCCGAATTGCCTACTAACGTGTATTTCCACTCCCCAAATCACCTAAACATAACTTTCTCTTGTCTTGATACCTTAACTTACCCATTATCCATTTTCCATCCAAGGAAGTGTTGCTATTAATCGCTTTTAAATAGTACTGTTTACGTACAATGTAGGAATGATTATGCATGCAATGTATGCACGTGTCTATAGCTAATATATCATTACGTAAGCTCTATGTTATAACTTATACCACTCTACATTATAATGATTACAAATAAAATCCTCCTTATTTATATAAACATGTGTATGAATCATTGATTTCTGTTTATGATTAAGTGGCTATTATAATGATAGGCGTTTCCGCGAAAATAAGTCAACCGTGTAACAGGCAGCTTGAAATGTTGCACAAAGTGGTTGGTTACTAAACTTAGTAATGGTTTATAATATGAAGTTTTTATCACACCTTTTAATTTATTACCCTTCTTTATAAAATAAAGCGTATTATAATAAATATTTTTTAGGACTTGAACGTTTAGTTTTTTTTTTGCATAGATTTAAAATTTACACAGGTTTTATAATTGTACGAGTATAGAGTTCCTATTTATTATAGGTATTAGATAGTGAGATCAGGAAACAAGAATGTTTTATTTCACTGTTTACTCTGAAAACTTTCCGTCACAGCTAAGGTTTTTATATTATAATTTTTTACTTATTAATAAACTTTATAGACTTACAATACATACAGGTTAACCATTTTAGATTCATATATAGAGTGAATTAATTTATGTAGTGACAGGACAACGTCTGCGTAGTTTACTATGTATAAAAACTAAAGGTCTATGTTTGCAATCTTCGGCACTAAGAGTATTATCATGTTTATTATTTGTTATTTTAATTATTTTTTATTAGAAAGTTATAGGCCATTTCACGTTAAGCTACGATTCAAAAAAGGGGAGTAAAAATAATAAAAAATTAACGAGGATGAAACTGTAGCTAACGAAACTTAACCTGTAACTAAAAAGTACCCACTTCTATTCTCATAAATTTGAAGTGCACAAAACTTTGTCTAACATACCCAATATAATGATGTCTAGCAAAATAAGCGCCAAGTCTCGGACGCGGACGGCCGTCTAACATATCGTATTTTGTGTTGACCACAACATGTCCTATATCCTATGGAGCAAATATTTGTCGAGTAACCGATCACCGGCCTTATTGACTGCCTCACAATATAGCCTGCGCAAAACACTACATGATACTCTCATATGGACTTGACCGGCCACAATATGCGCAGCTTAGATGCACAAACATTGTAAAAGCACTTCATAACACTTGAAAGTGAGCCTATGGGGAATAATAGCCTGCATATTAGAATGTTAGTACTTTATTTTAATTTAATGTGCTTATGACATGAGGACAATAAACATTTGAAACATTAAAATTACCTAACTACGAAAATCTATCTCGTTTTCTAATAGCGTTTTTGCTTTTTTAACCGTAATAAGCTGCTGTTGTTAAAGCTATAAATTCGATTTTTTGTAATGGTAGATAATAAATTGTAAATCATGACTAAATTATGGATTGTTTAGCCTTAGGAAAGTGAGTTTTCAATTTTTTTAATGCTAAAACTATCTTCCTTAAACTCATTAAAAAAAAATCCTTGAAGTTGAACTTGATTGACTGATCTGTATTCGTAAAAAGATATGAATATTATAACTTTGAGTGCGATCCTCTATACAGCGTGTAAGTTTCGGTGTCACGTAGAATTTACATAAACGTTTTTCTGAGCATACTTCTCATAATGCAAACGTCAGTTCATCATAAAAATGCAAGACTAAGGATTTACAATCATTAGTTTGATTTTGCGCTACAAAATGTAAACGTAGCTATCGTAGGTAAAATTTTTGTGCGGTACGGTGAATGACCTTAAACGTTCAGCGCCGTCTAAACAGCTATTTGCATAAATGTTGTTTAATTGATTACATTGTAGTTTTTGGTCGTATGGGGTGTTTATTGATTTTTTTTCGTTGAAATCAATATCACTTTTAAACAAAAAAAAGATGAATTTACCGGCACAAAATTCCAATGAAAATTAAAAACATTAAAACAGTACACATTTTAAAAAAGCAAGACTCAGCCCTAGTTACATAACACCTCGTTAGGTAATATATATTATGCAGTGTTATATTTGAGAGTTATTTTGTAAGATTCGGTTCTATACAGAATGGTTTGTGAATTTTTGTATGAAAAAGAACTCCGTAGTTCTTTTTATATGGTATAGGAAGGGTTTCGATAGAAATTGCCATAAGTTCATACTGTTATGTTATCGATGTTTCAAGGAGACAGTTAATTGAGGAAAAGAGACTTAAATATATCACTGAATGTCTGAAATAAAATCATCGTATAATAAAAATACTTATGTGAAACATATTTGTGTGTATTATATACCTATTGGTAATGATGACTGCTATCAGAACTGGGTGAAGGTTAAAAACATATAGCATCGACCTCAATTAATCGGAATAAGGGCAGAAAAATTACGATACCTATTGCTAAATAATCTTTTCCTTTTAATTTATTTATACAATGTTAAATCGGTCACAATATGCGTCTTATATAGTATACAGAACAGACATCGTAAAACCACTTTATTCAATCTGGTAATGGTACCAGTCCTTTCATGTCTTTTTCAGTAAATATAGGACAGGAATTCTTCCATAACTAAAGCCTTCAGGATTATAATTTTTGATACCTATCTTTTCTTTTGCTTGAACGCGATAAGCTCTGAAGCGGCCTCCGTTCCGTTAAGGTCGGATTTTAATAAATCTTTTTTTTGTATTTTATAGCTTAATTTTTAAGGTAGGTTATAGGATGTTTAACGTCACACTGCACCTCTTAGGAGTTAAGCAGTGACCATGAACTGTATGTATACTAAGTATGTAATAAAGAGCAATGAATCCTTTCGATGCATTTATACGCTGTCTTATCTGTTAATGTCGTCTTTTTTCTGTTTAAATATTTGTGTTTATAACAAAGATACCTACGTATATTTATTATTGCATGTTTACCTGTCAAATAACGCTACTGTCACACTTATCTTTGTCGCTAAAAGGTTAGTGAGTTGAGAACGCCTTTGGCATTAGATCCGCCTTGTGCAATGTATTTGCAAAAATTTAAATAAGCAAATGTCAAATAAAGATGTAATGTTTAACTATATGATAGGTGAAAACTAGTTAGGCAATAAGTATATGTAGATATGTACAATATTATCGACGAGAACAGTAGATTGATAAGAAAAAGCGGCGATAGCGTAATGGCTAAAGCGTCAGACTTGCGATCAAGTGGTTGCGGGTTCGAACCCCACCCAGTGCACTACCGTCGTGAACCCACTCCTAACACAAGCAATTTAGCTTAGCTGGAGGGGTTAACAAGGATACTAGTAATGTAAAAAAAAAATACTTTGTTGAAATTTTATATTTAGGGGCAAACTGTACTCTGTAATTTCACGCTGTTCGCCAATGAACTTCGAGGGTTCTAAATAACCCAGCCGGTCTATCTACTTTTTAGTCAGCCTTGTAACATACTCAGTTTTGCATCAGGCAAAGACAACATTAAATAAGAATTACAACAAAACAAAAAAATAGAATTACGCACGAATGTTTTATAAAACGCGGGCGGGGCAGCCACATCTCACAAAACCAATGCGTGATTGTCGGTGTCGAAAAATAGTGGCCTCTACCACACTTGTTATTATTATGTTCAGTAATAGCCTTAGACGAGACGAAAGGGAGACAGAGATCACAATTAAAGAATAGACTTCACCAACCTTATACATTCAAAGATTATTCGTTGTATAAAGTGTAAAGAGAACGACTTATAAATTTACAGCTATAAGACAATCCCCAAATCAAAGAGACCGCCTAAATCGTGTTCATTAAGGGAAACCTACACTCTTGTATAACCACAACAGATTGCGTACCGGAAAAGTTGTAAAAAGCGTCGCGTGCGGCTTTCCCCCACGGCTCAGTCCGCACCCTGGAGGACCGCGACCACCCAACACTAATTAAAAACTTCGCCATCTGATGTAAATTAAAATGTCAGTACATACATTTTTATTTCAAATCTCATTTGTAATGATTCTGTTTGATCTGTTTCATTATTATGATCATTTAGTTTCGTTGGTTTGCATGTTTTGTTTTAGGATAACTACATCCCTAGGACGCATTTGCTATATGTTGGACATCTACATAACTAGCTACATCTAGAAAATTTTCATTTTGGTAAGGGGTCATTCATAAATTACGTCACTCGTTAAGGGGTCAACGAATTGTAACAAGGAGTGCGGGGGGTCATAAGCTTCGTGACGTCATAATATGTCAAAATCTTAAGTATTAAACACATAACGTGACCTGTAAACGAAAGACTACACACTTTTATTTAAAAAATAATAATTTTAGAACTCGCCAGTAGACGTAGACGTTTCACCAGGAACGCGCCACAAGGGACGTGGGGTTTAAAAATCATAAAATTCGTGTGATGTAATTTATGGATGGCCCCTAATGTGTAAACTAGAGGCATCATGCAAAGATTTGATTTGATTAACTTGGCCTTCACTGTACCTGCTTCATCACGCGAAGAAATGTTCATATTTATGTACAGTAGACCCACGCTAGTGTTATTGAATTGGTTTCGCTAAATTGACCGCAAACAACTGTAGTACCTTGTGGAAAATGCAGCAATTTGAGGAACGCCAATAGTTAGATGTGATACTTTACCAGACCTTACACTTAAACTTTATATCTAATGGATTAAATACCTTTCACCTTTGAGAGTGATATTCTAAAAGCCAAAAAAGAACAACAAATGTTCTATTTATTCTGGCAATATATTTGGTAAATTTTTTTTAAGATTAAATAGTAAATAATAAAATAAACATTTTGCATTTGTTATTAATTCCTCCAAATTTTCTCTCTGTGTTATGTAAGTAGTCGCTTATAATGCCAGGGCTTGGTAATAAATATCGGTCAATACTACTATGTATTACAAAAAGCGTGGGGTGAAAATAAATTTACTTTTATAAATAACTGTCAATGAGCTATTTGTAACATTTGACGTCAAGCACCCCACATTTTTTTACAATCAAATAAACTATTTTGTAAAGAACTTAATTCTTATTTCAAACTTATTAGGGTTTTTTTTTAATTATAATCAACCAGTAACTAGCCTGTATATCGCTATAGAAGTTAGAACAAACTATTCTTGAAAAAAAAAATCGTATTTCGTTCGGTTTCCTATTAAAGTGCTTTTTTTAGTTTTTTAATCTATAATTTATTTTCTCAAATGGTAGCCTCGTATTGTTATCGGGAGGTACTTGATACGTGCGCCAATTTTCAAATTAAGAAAAATTCAATTACGTAGATACATAGGTACAGGTCAAGCTAATTTAAAGTGTGTAATAACAACATAAAAAATAAAAAACAAATATACGGGTTGACAAGAGAACCTCCTGTTTTTTCGTCGGTTAAAAACTAAAGACTTGTAAAATCTTTTTGCGATAGAATTGTATTGGACCACATTTTCACTTCTACTTATTTCGTCAATCGCAAGCATTGACGTTGTAACTGTCCTCCGCATTAAAAGAATCCAGACAAGACAACCCTAACCACTTAGGATCAGACGGGCAATGTGCCTGTTTGCCAACTTAGATGTGTAAAAAATCGATTGTAGCAATAATATCTTTCCAGTTTTGATTAACTCATAAAATTCATTGTTTCCGTGCTTATGATCCCGTAAAACTAGGTCACTGCGGCGTTCAACGCGATGCACTGCTAACAGAAATATTTACTTTACTCACCTACAGTTGTTCGGGTTTCATACCATTTAAATTATAACATTTACCGACAGTGAATCATGTGCAATATTTTTAGAGTATCTGCGCCAATTTGTGACAACTTCATCGACTGCAAAATTGTCATGTTTTTCATTCCATTGCTTACCAAAGAGTTTAATTACTTTTCTGTACAAAAGGAACTTCCTTCCTTGGACGCCTTAATCACACAATGACCAATGTCATGGTTCTTCAATAGTGACTAGAGAGTTCGTAAAAAAACATTCGTTAGTGCGAACGTGACACCACTTATATCCTTTAAGTCTATAGAATACGATCACCCCATCCTTTCCAACAGGCCAATGCATGGTGGTTTCCATAGTGCTATAAAATTAAAAACGTAATTTAAAAATAAACTTCACGTTTGCTGCAACTTCAATCGTACAATCTCGTTGTAACATACAGAGTTAGAGAAACCATGTATCCGATCCACTATTTAATTGAAATAAAAGCATTTTAATCGAATCTAGTGCACGATCTTAATTAGCTATTCTGTAATACATCATCTTAAGCGAATGTTTATTTATGGTTCTGTATGAATCAGCACGAGAAACGGTACGTGGATCGTGATCGACTCCATTCCAATTGCAGCAAGCGTTCGCGAAAGTTGGTGCGGCGGCGCATGCTGATTTTAAACAACGGAATATCTGAAACGAAACTGATGTAGGTAGGCAGAGATGCCATTTCATAATTATCTATCGTGTAGCAACTTGATTAGTAAAGTAGCATTGTTACTTTATGTCATGTCGTCGCCACATCAAAAACTCTTATTTATTTTATTAAAATTAGGGACAAACTATAATAGATGATAAATGATAACACATTTCACTATTTAATAAGAATAAGTTAATAGACACTATTTTGACTGGTTATACCGGTAACGCAATGGTATTGGTCGATTGATAAATATTAATGAATAGTGGGGTTATAAAAAGGGTAGCAGTGAGTTAAGAAGAGGGTCTTGAGTGCGAAGAGTGGTACGAACAACTTGGCAGTTACTGTAGTTAGTGATTTTCATATTTTATATCAGTGGTTGTGAGAGTGAGAATGTTTCTTACAGTCATTAAATTACAATAAACTAAATTAAGTAACAATCTGTCGAACAGCAAAATAGGTGTATGAAATTAATGTTATCCTTGTATTTTAGGGCGTCATAAATAATTTAGTAGGATATAAGTGTTACGGTAAACTGTCAGGAAGACATCATGCAAA
Source organism: Euplagia quadripunctaria (assembly GCA_963859945.1). NCBI lineage: Eukaryota > Metazoa > Arthropoda > Insecta > Lepidoptera > Erebidae > Euplagia > Euplagia quadripunctaria. The sequence continues at coordinate 11,690,207 of OY982570.1, read as the reverse complement.
TCAAACATCTCAAACACCATCGAGCTCTGACTTGGTTTGTTCCAATTTTCTATTATTATTTTGAATTAAACCAAGTTTAAATTAGTATTTTATTAATTTTATTTTACATATCTACAGTTCTATCAATAAATAATATTTTTCAACCTAGACACGCAAAACTGATTTCCTAAGAAAATATATTACGTGCTAGGTATCGCAGATATATTGAAGTGAAAATTATTCTATACTAGCAACTTCAATTTCAACCAATCATCATCACATTTCAACCAATTTACATAAAACGTTAACAAATTATACACCTAAACTTTACTCATGAATCACTCTGTCTATTAGTAAAAACCGCATGAAAATCCGTTCAGTAGTTTTTCAGTTTACCGCGAACAGACAGACAGACACGGTGGGGGACTTTGTTTTATAATAAGTAGTGAAGTCCCCGCGTCTGTCTGTATGTCTGTTCGCGGGTTGCTAGTTGTTTTATAAAATGTATTGAAACTGCATCAGAGTGTAAGCAAAGTCTCTGTTATTGCGATATGGTATTTCCTATTAGCTATGCGATCGAGGATGGAATGTGAGACGCCGTGGTCGAGTGAATCATGCGAGCTACGTCGACGGGCGGTGGTCCTGGGGTCACGTGGCTCGTCGATGCCGTCATTGTTGCATTACGTAGTTTTACGACCATCAAACTACTGTAGATAACCATGTACTACATGTATTGATAATGTGTTTTAAAAACACTTAAATGATATCAGCACGACTGGGGTACGTGTAAACTTTGAAATTGTTGCTAATGCCAGTTTAATCTTCGTTTGAGTATACATTCACATTGTTGCTGATTTGACTACTATTTAACCTAAATTATGCAGTTGAAAAAAAACTAAAAAATCTTCAAGAATCTACATTAAGAAAAAAAACTTTAAAAAAAAAGTAGCTATCTTGTTTTTGTGACCTTATTATTCTTAGCTACTCAAGCTAGTCATTTACCAGTTTTTCCTTACTTGAATATTCAAGTAAAGAACAACTGCTAATTTGTTTGTCTTAATCATTGCGACTTAACTATATCCTAGTTTCTACACATCATACATTATTTTCATATTTTTATGGCAACTCTAAACCGATAACATGTCTGCTTGATTTCCGATTTGCGTTTTTGTTAAACAGCGAACGCCAACTACTTTCGAATTCAAATAATATTTGTTTTTATAGAATAAAGTTTACCTCAGTTTTAGGAATATACAAAAAAAATCGGAAGATCCGTGCAGGTCAAACAAATACAAAGCAAATAACCAGTATCTACGCTTTACTAAACTCTCAACAAAAATAAACTTTAAAAAGTGTGAAAGTATTTTTTTTTAGTTTCAGCCATTAAAAACGAAAAAGTTAGATGTACTTATTACACCATACTTACCTATATCGTGTAAAAATTAATGGAAAAGAGCCACCTTCTAAATTGAAAATGGAACATCCATATTTAATAGTTCCGCCATCAGTCAATCGTACTCTGTACTCTGTTAACGCGTGGAATGCATGGTATGTGCCACCGCAGAGAACACGCTGGTCAATTCAAAAGCTATCTATCATGAAAAGCGATAACCGGCGAATATAATAACCGAGTTTATTCTTTATGACCTTTAGTATAGAGGTGGTGATTGCATGACTCACAGTCCTACGTTGAGGTCGATATATCTTGGGGGCGTTTATTGGCGAGAATTGGGCGCATCCCGGTTGTTCAACGAAATCGCTATCCTTCCTACGCGCTGTTATTATCTGATGGGGCTTAGTTCGGACAAACCAGGTTTGATGTGACGTTAATGTAATAACGAATAAAAACTTCCGCCTTCACTCAGACTTCTGAATCTGCTTTGGTATTCCGTTTAAATTCGTTCCCTTTTATTTGTTGGTTATTTGTTTCATCAACACTTTGTATTCGAACGTGTAAGGTAACTTTGAACTTTGAAGTTGAATTTATGCCTCATGCGAGCTTGTTTAATCATCAACTTATCCTACAACAGCTACCTATATCTTAACAACGCAACCTAAAATTATCGATGTTTTCATTTTAATATTTCCAAATGTAATGAAAATAATTTTATTTTCTGCCTAGCAAGTTACGTTACTAAAATAAGTGTAACAACAGTGACACGAAGTTGCCTTATCAACTGACTCTGCGTTGATTGTTGTGAGACAATAATGTGTAAATTATTTATGTGATTCACAACGTCTTGCTCCGAGTATGTGTATACTTCGTGTTCTTTAATTATATATTTGTAAATACCCCGTTACACGACACGTCTGGGAATTGTCGAAAACAGTAAATCTAGACATTTTTTTCATATACTTAATGTATGTATAGGGATATCTTATCAATTAGATGAATTACAATTACGTAGGTCCTTTATTTCTGCCAACGTACAGGATCTTGTAAGAGAACACAAAAATTACAAAATGTGTCAGGACATCGCTGTGCCAGTGAGTCTGTGACTACGGTCAGTGTAACCTAGTCGAAACATCACACAGACTCTTCCAAGGCATGTACAAATCTAAACTAAGACCGTAATAATTCCAATAATAATAATCCTGTGTCATACACCACATTTTATATAAAAAACAGTGAAAGGACTTGGCTTAGTCCTGAGCTGTTTACATAAATATTCAAAATTGTTTGTTAAGTCACTGAGATTGCTAAATAGCACAAAATAACAGTCATTATATATGTATGGCTTATCATTAACCTGTAATTCACGTGTTCATCATACCTGTTATGACTAGGCTAAAATCCTTCATGAACAAAACTATTCATCAACACATTTTCTGACCTTCCTGAAGGCGATCATCGATAACGTCCCTTGACGCGGCTAAGAAATATTAGCGTTATTGAGCTACATTCATAACTAAGGGTAAGGATAGCGCATGAGTGTGTAAGCGTACCGCCCGCACGCCGTACGGCGGAACGGGCTCGTTAACGACTCATTCACTGGTGGCCATCTGGTCATGTGAACACCGCTCACTTGCCCTTTTTATCTTCTGTCCTATTTACAACTCTCATGGACCGACCCACCTATGAAACGTTTAATGACGTTCCGTATAAATTGATTTTTAGGTGGATTTCAAATGATTAGATGATGCAAGCTACAAAACTTACAAACGTTACGGTAATCACTTTCTTTAAGGTAGACTGCTTTAGAATTACTAGTGTTTGTATAATACTGTAATAGTAGAGAAAAAAGTCTGAGCAATGTACAATTGTGTATTTATGTATCTTGTGCCCTCAAAATATTCTACATATATAAACCCTGTCTGTATTGAGAATGTTATACAAATTAGGCTAAGCTCAAAGATTGGCGGTTAAAACTGAAATCCGTGTTTTTCATCGTTGTAATCTTAACTTGTGTTTGGAGATTGTTATATTACTGAGTTATGGCCCACTACCCGGGCACTATTTATAATTCCCGGGCAATATGAATACTGACAAACATTATCGCCGTCTGCCCCCACCTTTAAATTAAATGTCGGCATCAAACAACTAAAATACATGCATGGATGAAATGCTCCTGAATGATGTGTTCATATTTTTCTTGTTAGATATAATTCTGATTAAGCTTAAAAAAAGAAAACTTGTTTTTTATGATTTTTTACATAAATAATGTTTGTTCTCACCAACCATATTGAATTTATAATTATAAGGTATGTTATCATCAGAAGAATTGATTAATACACATATCTTTACATGTGAGGTACATTATACATACAGTCCAATCAATTTCTTTATTTCAATGGTTTTTATCATATTGTTTACTCATATGGGGCATTTTTCAAACTATCTGGACATAGACAACATAGTCCATAACAACTGCATCTCCAGCATGTGGCAACATCTTTACTTGCGCAAGACAGACAGAATTTGTATTTCTCAAGTCAAAACCTTTTAGAGCTGCAAACAAATTCAACATTAAATACACTCAAAATTGATGGAACGAAATCCTTCTTACAAGTAATTAATGGTTTGAAAGGCGTGTTTCCTTCTCTGCCTAATTTAATATCCTCGGACGCCACGGTTTGGGCAAAGAGTAAACTTAGAAAATATTATTTAAGATAGACTGCTAAATGGATGTACCAAAGTTATACAGATAAACGACACATATTGTCACATTGTAGCACAATGAGTTATAATAGCGTATAGTATAATATATCGTGAGTATTTGATAGGGGATCTACGCCTCCACGCGACGCTGCGCCACGTCAGCCGTGCTTGCGATTGGACAGCCACACTCAATTGGTCCTTTGTGCACTGTGCCGCCAGCCCGTGTCGCCTCATCACTTCCCTACAATCATTGACGGCCCTATAAATAGCACTCCTCACAACAAATGGATCGATTCATACTAAATTGGTTATTAATTTAGCGCATAATATTCCCACAGAATTTAAATAAAGCATTGTGTCCCGAGGAAATAAGAATTAATATCGTATGGCTATTGTCCGCGTCTGCGTTACGCCTCTTTTATAATAATGTTTTGTTAATAAACATATCTTTTGTATGCACCCGTAGCACGCCTAAGTGGCAATTGACTTTGATATTTTTACCTACCCACACACACTACTTCCCTGTTCATACCGAAAAACAAAATGCATAGCTTTTTAATAATATTGAACAGGTAATTGAATCATATACTTACTAAAAAAAATATTCTTGAAATACATTATATTATCCACGTTTTAGAAGTCATGTTTTAGTACTTCGTGATTGGTAGCGCAACTTAGTCTGCGTTAGCGCAATGCTCCATAATAGCGTAATGAAGGTTTCATCCGTCAAGCCACTATTGTGAGAACATTTAAAAAATCGTTTCTCTTGCCACAGTTATGGTTTTAAGTATCTTCAAAGTAGTGTGTTTCATTCTATTTGTAGCTATGGCAGATAAAGTTTGTTTTTACATTCGTACGTTCTTAAATACCTGTTGAGAGTCCCACAGGACTATAAAAAAGTGAGAGTTCGAGTCGAGGAGTAATCAATATTTAGTTTTAGTACATTCCTCTTCCTCCATCACACTATTAAATGAAATGCATAATAAAACAAATAAAAATATTCTATTCTTACTTTTCATATTTGCAATCTTCACTTGTTTTTTAGGTTTTGGTAACCCTATTTGTAAATTTACACAAAGACTAACCTTGCCGGCACAAGTTTACCCAAAAGATTAGTAATCTCTAAACGAAAATTCCCTAGCCACATATACGTAAGCAGACACGTATTTATCACTTGCACAGACCGACGTTTTTCGTGATTAATTCAATCGGATGCGCCCGACGGATACATCGACCCCAAACCGGCCCTTTTGGGAAATTTTCCCAACAGTTGCTTTGATTCGCCCACCAGGAAAAACTACATAAATATCCCCGTTTGCTATTTCTATTTACTTCATTCGTATTTCTCTAAGGCTTTGACGCTTCTTCAGATATAGTGAATACTGCAACATTTATTTTTAATTTACAAACACGCCTGTGTCGACAAAGGAACCAGTGAATTACAAAATGTGAAGCTGTTGGCAAAGCTTGCGTTTACGTTTAGCTGTAATACACTGAAATGACAAATCTGTTCCATTATTTTTAAAGTCTTTCAAAGGAGGGAGATTCTACTGAGCGTTATGATTGGGAGGAACAATTTCCCGACGGGACAGAGAGCCTCATTTCCTACGAGTTCACGAGCTGGGGCGATGCGATTCGCCAAAATATTATTTTAAGCTTCCGCGAACATCTTTCAACGCACGACAATGTTTATCTCAATTCAAATTTCGTTTCTCAATACAGGACTGCGAAATGGATTAAATGTTTTAGTGCTTTTTAGGGTAGACTTAAGCCATTTACGGATTGTTAATTGTACTTTAAAAAAATCTGACACAATATTTATGAGTTTTATGTACACTAAAATCGAAATGCTTGATTTACGATCACCTTATTTAACCTTTACATGCCTCCAAATCAACTCTAACCAGAATAAATATAAAAGAACGACGTAGTCGGTAAATCTTTTTTATCCTTTTATGATTCCGCTACTTTAAAACGCTTGTCCCGTTTAAATACGATGTGCACTCTAAGTTTCATTTTTACGTACATGTTCTTCCCTTTTTTATTGGGTAATGGAATAGGTGTTTGTCTTCCAACTCACCTGATGGAAAGTGACGATGAAGATGGTACACGCCTGTCCAAGAGAAACCTTTTCACCTTGTAATTTTATGAAGCAGTACTATAATTATTTCAGTAGATAGACCGTTTACTCGTTAAAAGTAGGTGTTTAGTGTTAAAGGAATACCTTTGTGGCGAATACTTCCGTAAAGTATATTTATGTAGCTTCGCCGAGCGCAACCCGGAAGCAGTTCAATTAAGTCTGGTATTTAAGGTTGCCATCTACCGGCAAGCTCTGATTGCGCCTCACCTCCCCTACTCGAGGGAATTCCTATCTTCCTTTTAATTTTCGAATACAATAAATACTTTTTCACTGAGACGTCTTCAACAACAAAGAGTTAATATAGATATCCATCCATAGTAAAAATAATTTCATGGCTTTGTTGTACGATGGATAGAAAATTTCATCACTAGAACTTTTGCTTGTAAGTATGTATTTAATTTAAATTCATCTTTAAAATAACATTAAGGCATCCATAGATAATTAAGTAAACGGCCAAAACGACAACGATTAAAAACGGTCACTATGGTACAATAGATCCACTCAATTTCCTCCTTCATCCATCTTTAGACATTACCTTATTTTCCTTTAATGGAAGAGTGTGTAATTGTTTAAGATGTCGTGGTGATGTTGTAGTTAAATTTTAACAAAAAGTGAATATTTTCAAACATATATATATAGTAATTTAGTTATTATTTTCCTAAGTTTGTTTATATGTGGAAGTAAATCTTTGGAACCCACTGCAACGTTAGATAAAATATTTCACCATTTATGGAAGGTATATTATTCCAGAACGACATAGACTGTAAACTACCGGTAATTATTCAATCCGTTCGGAGTCGTGGTTGGTTGTTAATCCATAACTTTATAGAAGATATTTTTTAAAAGAGTACGTATTAGAAACTAACTGAATAATTGAAGTGGTCATAAATTGGTAATTTTAAGCTCAATAAGAAAACTTTATAATTCCCTCGAGCACTAGTGTTTTAAAAAAAGAGCGTAATATATGCTTATAGTCGAGTAGTTTAAATGAAAGTAGGTGACACGTGCTATAGATAATCCAAAGTTTATGTGAAATGTGTATGCAAGAAGCAGGCTGAGTCTCATCTCCGGTATCGTTTCACTTAGTGCACCCGTTCCTGAACGGACACACTTGAATAGCCCCGGGGCGTCGAGGCCGGCGCCCACGGAAACGGTACTACTGGAACCGTCATAAACGACTCTGCCATTTACATAATTATTAAGTAGGTAATCATTTCTGAAGCTATTTGTAAACTGCTTGCATTATCTTTGTAGAGATTAGCACGCTTAAGCGCTTCATGTTTTCTCTCGTCTCTGTATCACTTCCTCATTTTACTTCATACTTCCGTTCATAAATAAATAATTACATTTTGAAATATTAACTTTAAAGTACTAAGTGTTAATGATGATAAATTAAAAGAAATGGAGGAATGTTGAAAGCCCCAGACAGTTTTATTATTTTCGTGCTCGAATGTTGCAGGCGTGAGCGATATTATAGTGTAAGGTGTAAGTGTGTTAAGAAATAAATTTATGAAGCGTGCAGTTCCGACACTCGCTCAGTAACTAATTTTCTTTATACCTGTGTTTATTTGCCTTGAGCTAGTACCCGTTAAGGCTAGACAGAGACTTAAAACGACGTCGCTTCCAGTATCCTTTTTGTCCGATGACACTACTCAGATTTATAACTCAGTAAATCCAAATTGCACATTTGCTGTGGTCAGTTTTACGCTCGCACCACATCTCGTACGATGAACTGCCCTTTGTTTCCCAGTTGTATAGAAATAACCTTCTACAATATATCGCTAAATGTTTAGTTTTCTCCATGGTGATAACGATTCCTATAGTTAGCGATTCATTGAGTGTAGGTTCTGCCGGTTGTGCGCTGCGAGACAGTTCATTTGAGCAGTTAGCAGATAACGCTTCTCTGTTTCTGTGTTGAAATTTATTGCGCTGTAAATTCTCAGCGCCTGGGGCCGCCGCGTGCCGCGCCGGTGACTTGCACTTTGAATCACTTCGTCCCTGCGAGGATCTGCTTTTAAAACATTTCCAGTATTACCAAAGGGGACATTAATTAATTTTGTCGCGCGTTACTTCGTGTGTTCAATTTAAGTAAAGCTGTGTGTTAGGTGGTTTTTGTTCGATAATGTTTTGTGAAGTTTTGCTTTTTGCGCTTAGCTCCTTTACTGATATCAGATGAATAAATGTTAGTGGATTTTGCTCTTATCCTATTCTAAAAGGCAGCTTGGGCTCTGGAAACGTCACAGGTAGAC